>CM035429.1:67703059-67915559 GCA_020310875.1 Ceratopteris richardii | reverse complement strand
CGTGGGAAGTGAATGTTTTGTTCAATGTTCTTTACTACACCACAACGGACTACTACTAGTCTAGGTGAGCATACTTTTTGTTTGGTTCATTTCACGGCACGAGGACAGAGAATGTTTTACTTAATTGGCTTTATTATTATTATTATATTTTGAGAGTACAATGAATTGGACACATCCGACTTGGTAAGTAGAGACTAGAGGCACCATCTTGGGAAACTCTGAAGCATTCAGCCCCGGGCGGGATTCGAACTCTTGGGAAACTCTGAAGCATTCAGCCCCGGGCGGGATTCGAACTCTGGCTATCTGGCTATCGAACTCTGGCTATCTGCTTAATACAAGGCACATCCGCTGGATAATTTGTTTTATTATTGTGATTCAATGTCGCAGTCAAATGATTGGTCATTCCCGAGATGACTTTTGTGAGATTGTGGTTGAATCTGGGGAAAAGTTCAATCCAGAGGTACTTATTTTGGTCTCCAGTTGGCCGCCCGTGATCTGCCTGCAGCCATTCCTTCGCTTGAAAAGATCGGAGCACAGGAATCTTTTACACGTGGCATATTCTATTCGCCCGAAGCTTTAACCAACTCTTACCATTTTTTCTAACAATGCTGATCTGACTTATTAGAACTAGAATTTCATGCATTTGTACACCTCATAAATTCTATTGTTTAATTAGACATTGCATATTATCTTTATTGGGTACTCAATAGCTTATCGAACCAACACTTGATTTCAAGAAACCACAACAAAACGGGTGCTCTATTGGGGACAACAAGCTTTTCTTCTTGTCCATGTTTCATTGTCCCATTGATTATACTTTAGCACCTTCTTCATGCTCTTTCCTTTGGACCATGGTTGCATTAAGCCTCTTCCTTAGTGGGGGGAAAAATGGTTATTTAGGATGCACTCAAAAATGGTTATTCAGACTCAATGGAGGACAGAGGTATAACCATCTATGACCTAGGTGCTAAGGGAATGTCTAAAGTTCTTATTCATAGTAGTTGTTGTTCCTCCAATAATAAATTGACTATTAGTAAATCTATGAAGGATGTAAGATATGTCAATTGATCACTATTTAGCATTAATAAGATGAGGTATGTCTAATGATTTGCAGCCTATTAATGTTGGTAGGATCATTGAGAAAGTTCGATTGCATGTAACATGATTAAAACCTTGAATGGTGTTGGTTGCTCTAATCTTGACTCTGAATGTAAATAATATTATAATTATAGTTTGGAATATCTTAATTCCATTGTTCACGCTATAGACGTTGACGTTAATAGATCATATGCTCAAAACATTGTTTTTGTTGTTGATAGAGTTGTTGAGATCACTAGCAACAAGTATAATATGGTTGTAAATATTCACTCTGGTGGTGTTCATGCCAAGAAGGATGAGAAGCTCAACTCCAAAATTGTTATGTCATATGCCTAGGCAACAAGAAGAAAGTACAATAATTTCTTTGATGCTTTATCTTTTGAGTATAAGATTGGTCATATTTTACATAATGATTAGGATAATGGTACTAGAAGTAATGTACTCAAAGTTATGATTAGGATAATGGTACTAGAAGTAATGTACTCAAAGTAAATAATGTTAATAAAATGTTACTCAAGAGACTCGCATTTCCTAATGACAAAAACTCAATTAAAATACGTAAAAGTGATTTCTAATCGATGGTTTTATTAGTTGATTTGAAAAATGGTTAAAGCTTTATGTTATGGACCTAGGTTTCTTTTCTACGAACTCAAATTTGTATTACGGACATATATTGGAAGACTCAACTTCATCAAGAAGATCGCATGCATTGTTCTCAATTAACAAACTCTTACCATTTTCCTTGGAGTGCTTCCTTTAGCTATAAGAGATAGAATTCCATGCTTCTGTACATCTCATAAGTTTTATTATTTTATTAGACCTTACATGGATGCTTTTCTTTCTCTACATTGTTGTTGTAAAGAAATGATCATATGCTTAGGGAAGCAAAGAAAAGGAAGCTTAGAGATGATGACCACTTCTTTGAAGTAGAGGTAGATGGGAAACGTGTAGCAGAAGGATTCCTAAACAAGAATGTTATATATAATTGATATGGCATGGAGGAGTTGATGGGGGATGATTCTAACATCCCAGTGAAATAGCGGAAGATGGTTGCCCTCGACTAGGCCCACAAGTAATGATATATGCTCACTGTTCTGAGTTTTTCTCTACACGTGTATAGATCCTTAAAATAAAACTTTACATACTTAAACTAGACTCTACAATCTACCCAAGGAGCTTTAAATCACCCCAAGTGGATATTCTATTTGGGAGATCCATCTACTACAAAATAGGCTACTTGTTTGCAACACTCTTTGCCTATGTGTAGAGATATAGCTTCACAAACTTAGCAGTTTCTCACAACTCAGTTAGACAAGGAACTTCAGAATTTGGTACACTTTGGAGAACTATATGAGAGATGAGACCAAATGAATCTTGAAATCAATGAAAGTGAGTAGAATCAAAGAGCAAACATTACTTTGCAATCTCGTACAATCAGATTTGGAAAAGCCTAACTATACCTCTAGATAAAGAGGAGCAAAATCATGAGAAAATGATCTAAGCAAGCAAGGGGCTTGCTTGCTGGAGTTAAGGACTTCACTTGACTAAGTTGAAAACTGGTTGCATGCATACAACTCAAGAAACAAAGGTAGGATGGTGCTTATATAAAGTTTTACTTTTCCTACAATCTAGCTAACCACACACCAACTAGTGTGGGTATAATTTTTGATGGGTGATTGATGTGATTTGCAATTTGATTGAGTTTGGTGGAGCTTCTAACTTGATTCCATGACTTTGGGTCCTCCTTTCTTATTGGTCCACTTGCAAAACTTCTAGACAAATCCTTTTGCATGGTTGAGACTTGATTTTCAATACTCCCCCTCAAGTCTCACTGCCTAGGTCCTTCATTCCAATGCATGCCTTGAAGTGTTGTAGCTTTACTCCATCCAGATATTTGGTAAACATATTTGCATATTAGTTCTTTGTATTCACATGATGCATGATTGCTCGTCTTACATGCGAAGCAGCTACATGTAACTATTGTTCCCTTGAAAATACGAATAATATGACTTGTAGTGGAGATTGATAGTGAGTAATTATCATGGAGGAATTAGAGTGCTTCCTTTTACTAGGCATTTTCCCTCTTGTTTCTCCCTCAAGGTCTAAGTGAAGTGTGAATTTGTTACATAGAGAGAGAGAGAGAGATGTGATGGTATAAGTGGCTTTGAAGATGTTTTTGGAAATTCAATTCCCCTATGGATCATCCTTCAAACTCAACCATCGTGATAAGCACTTGGTTGTTTTTGTTGTATGGAACATTACATATTCCATAGAGATTTCTTTTCCAGGAATCCGAAATTGTATTAGGCACCTATATTACAAGGCTCACGTTTTTTGGTAAGATTGCATGCATTCTTCCTAATTAACCAACTCTTACCATTTTTCTAAGAATGTTGATTTAAGTTATGAGAACTAAAATTTCATGCATTTTTACATCTCATAAATTTTATTGTTTTATTAGAATTTCCATGGATGCTTTCTTCTTCCATCATTTCATATCTTTATTGGATATGCCCTAGCTTATCAATCCAACACTAGATTCCAAGAAACCCCAACAAATGGGTGCTCTAAGGAGGACAACATATTTTTTTTGCTTTCCATGTATTTTCATTGCGCCTTTGATTATACATTAGCACCTTCTCCATGCCCTTGAGACCTTTGGGGCATGGTTGCATTAAGCTTCTTCCTTAGTGGGCATTAAATAGTTATTTAGGATCCACTCAAAAATGGTTATTCAGAATCAATGAAGGAGAGAGGTATAACCATCTATAACCTAGGAGCTAAGGGAATGTCTAAAGTTCTTATTCACAAAACTTATTCCTCCATATTAAATTTACTATTAATAAATCTATGGAGGATGTTAGATATGTCAATTGATCACTATTTAGCATTAATAAGGTAAGGTACGTTTAATGATTTATCACCTATTAATGTTGGTAAGATCGTTGACAAAGTTGAATAGCATGTAACATGATTAAAACCTTGAATGGCGTTTGTTGTTCTAATCTTAATTCTGAATGTAATTACTATTGTAATTACTATTATAATAAGAGTTAGAATATCTTAATTCCATTGTTCACGTTTTGGACATTCATGTTAATAGATCATATGCTCAAAACATTTCTTTTGTTGTTAACAAGTACAATCTTATTGTAGATATTGACTATGGTGGTGTTCATGCCAAGAAGGATGAGAAGCTCAAATCCAAAATTGGTTTGTCATATGCCTTAGAAACTAAAGGAAAGTACAATAATTTCTTTGATCCTATATCTTTTGAGTATAAGATTGTTCATAATTTTCATAATGATTAGGATAATAGTACTATAAGTAATGTAATAAAAGTAAATAATGTTAATAATATAGTACTCAAGAGAGTCAATTTTCCTTATGACAGAAACTCAATTAAAATACATAAAAGTGATTTCTAATCAATGGTTTAACTAGTTCATTTGAAATGTGATTAAAGCTTTATGCCATGGAGCTAGGTTTCTTTTCTAGGAATTCAAATTTTAATTAAGGTCATATATTGGAAGACTCAACTTTTTCAAGAGGATTGGATGCATTCTTCTCAAGTAACCAAGTCTTACCCTTTTTCTTAGAGTGCTTACTTTTTAGTTATAACAAGAATCTTATCTATAGTTGATATGGCATGGAGGAGTGCCCCATGGTGATCTCGAGGTGTTTCTTGTAGTTTCTACATGAGCTGAGGTGAATTCTCATTGGCACCCTCCTCCCTTCCCTGGATGATCCCATGCACTCATGAATTGGATTCAATCTTACTATGTGCACCCCATTAATGCACATTAGGGAAAAAATGAACCCTATGTGGGCCTTTTAGATTAAGGAGTGATTAGTGATGGACCAATCAGAAGAGGGTGGCGGACATAGTCTATAGCCTATAAATTTCTAGGCTAAAGGGGGAGGAGGGGATAGGATTCCCCTATGTTCAGGTTTTGACTCTAGAGAGAAAAAGGAATCCCGTAACTTGCCTAGGCCATAAAATTGAAAATTTTTTAAAAGTGCTAAAACTCATCATAACACCGTTCAATGGCCCCCCAACCACTTTTTAGGATCAAAACTGCAATTTTTTACTTCTAAATCAAAATTTGTGCATGAACTGACCTGAAAAAAGTGACTTTTTTCAAAAATAACTCAAAATACAACTTTATCCCTTCAAAACCTCACACTTTCATACCGAAGTCCCAGAAAGTCATCTCTTTCCACTACTTTCTCTCCCCAGCACACCATTGAAGCTCCTGTGTTTGCATGTTTTCTCTATGCATCTTCCTCTTTGAATTCCTATTGTCATTTCCATAGCTTGAACTCCAATGGAGAAACCTAAATCTTTTAGATATCCAAAAGATGAGGTTATCGTGTTAAATTATCACAATATGAAGGCTATGGAAGGAAATTGGTTAGGGCATGAGTTTTAATCAAGTGCATGGGTGTACATGTAGCCCTCTAGTGTTGGCCCTCATCGTGTAAGAGATCATGGAAACTTGGATCTTCATTGGAAAGGGAAGCTACTAGGCTTCAAAAAGCTCAAAAATGGTGAAACAATTTCCATTGGACAACATGTTTTTACAATGTCAAACATGAAATTGGAAAACGCAAACAAAATGAGATATCCTATCAATTGTAAGTATTACTCATTGATTCCTATTCTAATTTCTTAATATACCTTATTCAAATGTGTATTTTTTTGTTGCAGATATATTTCTTTCTACCTTGGTGGAGGAGCAACCACTTCATAGTCTTACAAGTACTTTCTAAGCATTGCATATAAATGTTGGATCACTAGTCTTTCCACAAGCCCGTCCTGCTCAACTTTTACATGAGAGAGTTTTTTTTACACACATACATATGTTGTATCCTCTTCATCAAATGATTTTGGCAGGTTAGAGATGATTAAGGTAGATTCTCTTTTCAAGATTGAGTGGCCAAAACCTGATATATGGACCTTGACATCTTTGAAGCATAAGATGTGATGGACATACATAACTCTTTAAAATTCACAAGAGTGTCTAGATCTTTAGGATTGCATTGGTGTGTTCCTATTCATTGTTTTGTACATCTATTTCAAATATTCACAATTCTAGAGACTTCAACAATGTTCATGTTAAAAGATATCACCTATGAGTAGGTGGAGGTTTTACTAGGTGAAAATTAGGGACTTGTAGAATTATGCACCAAAGGATATAGATACCTTTGTAAAATTGGTGCAAAAGGCATAGGATTTTGGTATTTGAAACATTGTACTTCATTGTACATAAGAGTCTACTATGATCCATAGAGTAAACTTGGAGAATGGATACCATTACAAAGTTTTTAGGGTTTTTGAATTTCATTTGAAATTAAGATAAATCTTCCCAACAATGAAATGGAAGTTATTTTAGTGAATCATCATTGGACGCTTGGCAATGTGAGAGAACATCTAGTAATAATGGGATTTTAAGATCTTGAGCAATCAAAGTTTATAATACAAGGGCATAAGGCAAACAATTTATACAAATTATTATATTCAAATATGATATTATAAAGTTTTTAATTTGTCTATATATTGGCAAGAGCTTGGAGGATAAAATTAAAGTCCTTCCTGAATGGAGTGTAGATGGAATGCAAATTTCATTGCCATAGCTCAAGAACTATTTGATACTGGATTTTACACATAACCCATTTTCCATTCATATTTCTTCCTCTACTACAATGTAATGCACATGCCAAAAATGAAAGATGTAAAAATTTTTAAGCTCAATATGATGTACAAATTGTCAAAATCTTTGATTTTTGCCATGGCAGTATATATTACAATTTTAGAATTCCAAGAATTTTATTTTCTCTACTGTGTAGATGTGGTATGCCTTATTTTCTTAAATGATTATCTATTCAATCTTTTTTATGAGCCAATTTTTTTTTGAGAGTTCTGTCCATGAATATTTTACTCTTAGGTATTAGTTTCACCTTTAAGTGGGTCCCATTCATTTGAAAATATTGAAACTACTATAAAAGCAAGTTACATTCTCTCATTTATCACTTTTGTAACCAAGAAGAGATAGAATCACTCCAAGAGCATGCAACCCATAGCAATCATGCTACCCTTACATGCAATGGATACCTCAACCTCTACTACCCCCTATCCAAACATCCTCAAGAAATCCTCAATGAGTTCTTGGAATCAAGTTAGTACAAAGGTCAAACACACTTGTATGACCTTGCCTCTAGAGTCCTTGATCTAGACAAGATAATTCAACTCAACTCTGATGTGCTCAAGGAAATCATAGAGTTCCTTGAGTACTACATCTTGCACTTTCCATAAATATTCCATCTTATGAGGGTAAGTGGGTCCTGTATGACCTTTTTCTCTACATTCATAAAGGTGATGAAGCTTTCATGAAGCAACTGAAGCCTCCATGCAAATTGTTGACCTTGCAGGGCATTGAAGGGATTTGATGGTGATGCACCACGGTGCACTCTCCTTCTCGAGAGCTCCACAATGATATCCTCAGAGTAAAAGATGGAGCTCCTAAGGCCGCACACAGTACTCCACACGGAGGCTACAAGAATACATAGAAAAACACAGTACACACGAAGCACAAAGATAGACTTCTTAGGTCTTAAAAATGTGGTGGAACTTACAGTCTGTGACTGACCATGCCACTATATGTTTTATTAAAGAACATATACAAAGAAGTGTCTGGTGGCCATTTGGCCTTTCACATGGACACTAACGATAACAATCTCCCACTAAAAGCCAATATGGCCAAAGTAATAATGGGAGAAAAAATAAAGAATGATCAAGAATACCTAAGTGTAAGTATACAAACTATACCTCCCACCTGATGGGCATGTTACACAATATACAAGTGATTTTGTAAGATCATGAATCAAGTAACCCCCCTCAAGTGACAATAGTGCCGAAAGCTATCATGTGGTAGAGCTTTAGTCAACACATCTACAACATTATCTCGAGTGTGAACCTTCTCAAGAATAATCCGCTTAGTGGCTAAGAAATCTCTTATGAAGTGATACCTCAGCTCAATGTGCTTGGTCTTTGCATGATAGACCGGATTCTTAGCCAAATCAATGGCACTCTGACTATCATTGAGCAAATGAGGTACATGGTGAGGTAAACCCATATCACAAGCAAGACGAGAGAGCCACAATGCCTCCTTACATTTCTCACTTGCTGCGAGAGACTCTGCTTCTATGGTGGAAATAGATGTACATTCTTGAAGATGAGATCTCCAAGAGATAGCACCTCCAACAAAAAAAAAATGTACCCTAAACTAGACTTACGATTGTCTACACAACTAGCATAGTCAGAATCTATGTAACCAATAATGGATGCTTTCCCTCTACCTAAGCATAAACACTTGTCCTTAGTGCCACTCAGATATTTTAAAATCATCTTGAACGCTTCCCAACATTTCTTGCGAGGACTAGACATATATATATGCTCACAACTCCCACTCCAAATGCAATGCCTGGTCTCGTAGCTACCATAGCATACATGAGACTACCAACTACATATTGATAGGGAATTTTGGTCATGAATTCCTTTTCCTCATCTGATTTGGGGCAGTCATCCTTGCTCAACTTAACATATGTGGGTAAAGGTGTACTCAATGCCTTTCCACCCTGCATATTGAATTTGTGAAGTACTTTGGATATGTACTCACTTTGAGACAATTATATGCATCTTTTACTCCTATCACAAGTGATGCGCATGCCACGAATATGTTTGGTGTCCCCCAAATCCTTCATATCAAATGTCTGACTCAACTTCTTTTTGAGAATTGACAAGTCATAAGAGGACTTCCCAATAATCAACATATCATGGACATAAAGTATCAAGCATATCAAGCTACAATGTGAGCATATCTTTGTGTAAAATGATCCTCATTGCTTCAAACATAGCCTTGAGACTTCATAAAAGCATCAAACTTTTGGCATCATTTTCTAGGGGACTATTTAAGTCCATACAAGCTCTTCTTGAGCTTACAAACTAGACTTTCCTTGTCGGGAACTACATAACCCTCTGGTGTTCCATATAGATCTCATCTATAAGATCTCCATGCAAGAAATTAGTTTTCACATCCATTTAGACTAGCTCTAAGTCCTCCATTGCAACGAATCGAAGCAACATGCACAGGGTAGTCATCTTGACCATTGGAGAAAAGATTTGCTTGAAATCAACACCATGTTGTTACTTAGAACCCTTTGCAGCAAGTTGTGCCTTACACTTTGGAGAAGCACTATCTGATGTGAATTTCAGCTCGTATACCCATTTACATGGTAAAGCTTTCCCAAGGTACTAAATCCCAAGTATCATTCTTGTGAATAGAATCCAACTCACTCTTCATGGCATGCTCCCACTTGACATGATCATTTGTCTGCGTAGACTCTTTGTAGCAAGAAGGCTCACCGACATCTCGTAGCATAACAAATATAAACCTAGAACATATCTATCAGGTGGATGTGAGACACATGTAGAGCGTCTCAATGGTTGCTGAATAGGAACATGTGCAAACTCATCTGATTGAACATTCTCTTGAATGTTCCTATGTGCAACATTTTTATGCATGCTAACTGGAGGAAGGGTATCCTCAAACACCACTCGTCTCACTTCAACCTCCTTAACGGTCTGTTTATTCATCTTAGACTCATTGAAAATGACATCACTACTTCTGATCACTGACTGTGTTTTAGGATCCCATATGCGATATCCAAATCGTCCTTCTCAAACATATCCAATAAAAATGCATTCTTTGACTTATCGTCCAACTTTTGTCTAAGATTCTTGGGTATATGAACATATGCTTCACACCCAAAAAGTTGAATAATATGGTAGCTTCCTTGTCCATAACTCTTGTGCCACTTACAAACCTTTGGCAGTACTAGGTGAAAGGTTAATCACATGAACTGCAATCAATACTGCTTCTGCCCAGAAACCTTGTGAGAGGTTTGCATGATGCAACATAGAAACTACTCTATATTGAATAGGTCTATTCATCCTTTCAACTACACCATTCTGTACTGGGGTATAAGGAGTTGTAAACTCTCTATAAATCCCTCTAGACTGACAAAAAATGCTGAATTCATGGGAGGTATACTCGCCCCCATTATCTGAACATAAAAGCCTTAAGCTTAGTTCCTTTTTCAGTCTCAATTGAAGCAAGCCATTTTCTAAAAGTAAAGAATACCTCATCTTTTGATTTGATAGGATATACCGAGACTTTTCTAGTAGCATCATGTATGAAAGTGACAAAGTAAAGAGAACCACCTAAGGACCTAGTGGGCATAGGACCGCATACATCTGTATGAATGAGATCTAAAGGTTGAATTGAAGACTCAATGTGCATTCTATACACATTTCTAATTTGCTTTCCATATTGTTAATGCTCACAAAATGAAAAATCAGAGAAAGATAACATAGGTAAATAGCCAAAATGAGAAATATTTTACATTCCACTACAAGATATATGGCCCAAATGACCATGCCAAATACAAGCCATAGGTTGTTTAGTAACAGCTAACAAGTGTTCTTTCTCTGATACAAATAAAGGATAAAATGAGCCAAGTTTGATCTCCTTTTGCAATAACCATATTGTCGCTTTATATACGAAAGGATTGAGCATAGAAGACCACCTTGTAACCAAGGTCATGAAGCTGAACAACTAACATCAAACTGCATGATAATTGAGGTACATGGCATACAGTATGCATAGTAAATCTTGAACCATCAATGAGCTGCACAACCACATCTCCAATTCCCACAATGTCACATTAGTAAGAGTCACCAAGTCTCACACTACCAAGAGACTTTGATGCATAATTAGAGAACCATTCTCTGTGTGATGTCACATGGAAAGAAGCACTAGAAGCTAGCAGCCATGTGTGGGAAAGAGAATCAGCCATGAGAGCCTCAATTGGCATAGTACTATCAAGTGTCAACACATCAACATCATCAAAAATAGCATTAATTTCTTTAATCCTCATAGTCGAAGTAGATGGTGCAGGTAACTGTTTAACATGCCAATCAACATTCTGTCCTTTACCTTTAGCATTCTTTAATGCATAATAGTCTTTCTTCATATGTCCTTTCTCATGACAATAATGGCATTCGATATCCCTCATCCTTGATTTACTCAGCGCCTACACCCATGGATCTCCCCAACCTTGTCACATGGGGATTTTGCATTAAAAAAATAAGCCCCAACCAAATATCATAGACTTAGCCAGAGAGAGTGGCACAATCCATAGAGACTTCCCTAATGGTCTGGATGACAAACTGTGTGAGAAATCAACCACAGAAGAGCCCCCACCATCAAATCTCAACCCCTTTGAGCCCACATTACTAGAGGTGGAAATTGATTATCTCCATCATTATTATCGATGGAGAGGAGTTTATTTTCCTTGATGACATTGAGAAGGCATTCAGACTCTGTCTCAATGACTGCCCAAGTCTTTTCTCCACTATGTCAGATGTTCCACTTGATAATACATATGATATACTTGAAACGAAAGCTATCCCCTCGGTGATTCTGTGGTAGACACCATAACAATGGTGTGCAAGGATATTTTGACAAATGATAACAATTATACAACGGAAGAAGAGTTGAGTGCAACATGAGAGAGAATTATGAAGAACAAAGTGTATACAATCCCCAATAGTAGAGTAGAGTGGGATGGCCCACTCTAGCATAGATCTTGATGCCCCTAGAAGAGGGGAGGACGAAGACAAGCTTCATGATGTAAGTGCTTAGTAAAGAATTGAATAATTTAATTTAATAAGATTGGAGCTTGAACTATCATTTTCTTTCTTAAGAAGAAGCCATTGAAGTGGAGAAGTTCATGGCAAGGTCTGGTGGGGATGATCTTCTCGTGGAAGTAGCTCATCCTTGGCAAACTACATTGGAAAGTTGCCAGAGGATGATTTTGTGATTATTCATAAACATTATAGTCCTGATGGTCACTTCATGACATGGTGCTTGAAGGCTCTGAGCAAAGTTTTGTGTTTGAGTACAATTACCCAAGGCACTCATTATGTCATTTTGGTTAGAAAATATTTAGTTGTAACTACTCTAGGAGTTAACTTTAGAGGAAAGGTACTAGGACAAATAGGTTTTCCATGGGTCTTGGAATGCAAGACCCCAATGTAATTTCTCGATTTGTATTAGCCTACCAGTTGCCACAATCTCTCAAAAGGAGAAAGAAAATTGTCGAGAAATTGAAAGCAACTGTGAATTGATGTAACATTTCGGATAAATAAAATTTTCATTTTCCATATGTTGTATTTTCTATTGTAAGTTATGAAATGTTATCCACACTTTGTATTTAATCAAGAGCATTTTTATCTTCTCTATGTCCATGTGAACCTAGGCAATCCATATGATGAGTTTGCTTACATATGTGCCTAGTTTACCATGTGCAAGTCATCAACTAACATTACCCAAGTCATGAAAATAGATGAATGGTCTTATCTAGGCTAAGAAATGCAAAAAAAAACCCCAACCACAGAAACGCGGGATGCAGGCCTGCAAAAATTTTGTAGGCCTAAATCGTGCATTTTTGTGGTTGGTTTTTTTTTTCATTTTTGGGCCTATTTGAGGACTTTGCTAGGTAAATACATTCATATGGAGTTAAGAACAAGAGCTAATGAGCCAAGAAGTATCCAATGAAACCCTAGACAATCCATAATAAACTAGTGAAGCCAAAAGTAATAATCCTCAAACACTTATGCTTCATAGAAGCTACAAGATACAAAGGTTATGGGTTATTTCCTCTAATTCATCTTGCTAGTTGAATATCTTTGGGTTGTATGGTTACTCTCTTGGCATGGATAGCACATAGGTTAGAATCTTCAAGCATGGAGATGAGGTAGGCCTCTGCTGCCTCTTGAAGTGCCTCAAGTGCTATCCCTTGTATTCATAAACCTGCACAATAGCTTTGCAGTTCTTCCTTTACCACTCTTGCAAATGCTCTTCATGGTATTAGAAGCTCAATTGATTTTTGATAGTGTCGTATCTTTGCAAATGCTCTGCAGGGTCTCCATCATCTTTGTGGATCTCTTGCATTCGGAGGTATGCTAGGTTGTCATTGAGGTCTACATCATGGTTGATAATTCTTTTTCCTCCTATGTGCTCAATGTGAGGGTCCAGCTTCATCTGCCACATTCTCTTGTTGACGTGCATGTTGACTTTGCTCCCTTTCCTCCTCTATTGGTATTTGACCTTGTCCTTGTGGAAGTGTTTTGCCTCTGTGTGTTATCCTATGGCTCATTGGAATGTGCACTTGAGTCCATGGTGGTTGAGTCTTGCTTTCCTCATTAGTCAATGCTTCTCCATCGGAAGCACTCTCCGATATAACTATCCTCCTCATCACTTGTTTGGGTCTTGCCTTGATGGGTGTCCTCTTTGGTGGCTCATCATTAGAATCTAAATTTGACCATCCTTGAAACAAATCCTTTTGTTAGTAGAAACTTCATGTTCTCGCAATGGATTTATCCCAGATCGTGTGCCATCATGTGAGAGAGGCGTAGAAGTGGTGTGGGAACCACTTCAGGGTCTCGAGGGGGGTTGTAGCCATGGTGGGCATTGAGTTCCTTGAACATGGCTAGGATAGACCATGCGGTCTTTCCTTGTAGTTTGCTTGGTGCATGCCATTCTCTTGAGTTGCAAAAGTGTGAAATGGAGTGAGTTCTCTCTATTTATAGACTTTCTTTCAAAACTATCTATTCACACTAAAATGGACAAAACTAGTTTAGAAACGTACATAATGTAATAATACAAATAGAAACACATTGATACCAAGATTAAATTAATCCTATGGTTTACCACATGATGGGATATATTGAATTCACTTTACTTCAAAGCCGAGCCTTCTTATTGCCTTTTAGCATGCCACTGCGCATGATGGAGAGGTCCTAATGATGACTTCCATTTCTCACTATCAATGTTGTGCTGCATCCATCTCGCAACTTTTTCCAAATGTGACTCCCTAACTCGTTCCACAAAAAACTTTCTTGAGAATGTAGTGCGATAAAACCAATTAAACATCTCCTCCATATAGTTTGATTGCATTGGACCACCACCATGTTGTGTGTGACTTCTCCATTCCTTGGGTATTGAAAATCTCCAGTGACCCATATCGATGCATGAAAAATGCTCCATGTGCAAATAAACTTAAAATTGTTAAGTACATTGGAAAAAAGTAAGTGCAATGAACAATTTTAAAGATCAAATAGACTTACAATGTACTGTGTTATATTTCTCTCTCCCCAAGATTGAATGAAACGCTATGTGAACTCTACTAATGTCTCTTGAAACAATTGACATTACATATCATTAGAGAAAGTAAGACCCATTAAGCCAACCAACGTATCTAAGCATGACCAATCATTTTCTTATTACAAACATAAACTTGACAATCATTTTCTATTGTGATCATGCATAGGTCTTTCCACAACTCATAATATTCATTATTTTGAGTGGTAGTACCTCCTCTAAAACAAGGTCTTGGTTTATTCCCTATCATTGACACTTGTTGTAAACTATCTTGAGATTCCCCAACTTTTTTAACAAATAGTGTTACGTTTCCATCATGACAACCAATTGAATTAAGGAGTTCCTCCAATTTTTTTATAGCCTATATAGATTTATCAACTAGCTTCATGGATAATGCATATTTTATATGGAGATTCAACAGTCGATCAAAAATTCACATGAAGGCATGCAATGTGCAAAAGTGAACATTAACTAAAAGAAATGGAATAATGGGATTCCAATACTTATCTAATATGTCATGATTAGGTGTACCGAACATGGGACACCTAATTAAAGGTATATCCCATTCACTAGATGGAGATCATCTGTGTCATCAGTTAAATCATCTATGCTATTTTGTTTTCTCTTTGTTTATTTATAACCTCATGTGCAATATGGACAAAGATAGAGAGCAAATGCACTTTTTTTGCACCCTAACATGCATTTGATAGTCTTTAAGTCTCCACCTAAGTGCCACTCTACTTCAAAATCACCTAGGCCTTCAACATTGATTTTTGCACCATGAATTTGAGAAGTTATCACCTTTGTGATCCATGGGGTCCTACTAAAAATCCATGAAAGAACATCATTGGATTTTTTAGGTACCTCAATAGCACCTAACCACCATATATCTTTCTCGGATTGAACACTATATGTAAAGTGATGGGTAGAGTTTTCACTTTCATCAATAATCGCATGGGCCATAACTTCATTCATGAGAATAATTTGCAAAAGATGTTGAATGGCTAGACAATTGCTTGCAATAACATAGCAGTCCAACTTCACCGCTACCAAGGAATTGTAGAAACATGGAGATACTATGGAATCTAGGATGAAAATTAGAAATTGGATCTAAGGGACACAGTGCACCATTGGCCCAAAGATCAATATTCTTCTCTCCAGTTGAGAATCTTTATCATTGCAACCTCTAGTTTTTGGTGAAAATTTTGTAGGAATAGGAACATGTACACTCGTTGAATGAGGAGCACGTGTTGGTGTTCGTGTCATGTTTGTAATACACATGAGCACCATGATGTTCCAAAAATCAAGCAAGGAATAGAAAGAAGCACAAAGATCATTGGAATGGCATGTACAGTAGTTGTATTGCAAGAAAAAAGTGTGTTTTGGTGTGTGGATAGGTCAAATTGACTTTTTCTAGTGTTTAAAAGTGAAAAAAAGGTTTTTTTCAAAAATTCATGTTTTGAGGCAACCAAAGTCACGAGTTTGATGATGTGGTACTTAACTTTGGGAGTGATTTTGAAAATTATTTTTTTTAAGTGTTTTATATGAAAACTAGACTAGAAAAGAAACTTTTGACATATGCATAAAAGTATGGGCCATTTTGAATAAAGAATACCTGAAAATGAGACTTTTTCAAAAAATTCATTTTTTAATTCATATAGATGGACAAATTTGATGAGGTGGAAAGTGGTTTTTCTCTCTCTCTTTGTGTAGATGAGAGAGGTGATCCTAGCTCAACCTAAAAAAAAGCCTACTTGAGCATGTTAGATATGCTCAATAATCCACCCTCATGTGAACACAAATGATCCATGGTGCTCTAAGTTGTAAGGCCCCCATTATGAGGAGAAGCCATTATGAGAGCCCAGACATTTATGGAATCCTAACTTCCAAGTTAGATGAGGTCTATGTGCGACTGTTGATGGTTGTAGATGATCTTTGTGAGCCTAGCCATTAGGTTAGGTAGGGCATAAACTTTCAGGCCATTGGGTTGCCTTGTAAAAGCTATATAAGCATGACCAAGGGTGAACTTTACATAGCATTGTGCACTAATAAGCCCTTCATCTAGAGTCTATCTAGATCGCCATCTAAGCTCCACATTGGGAGCGCACGGGTAGACAACACCATCATTGTAACTGCATTACACTCGACAACTTGAGAATTTGAGTTCTCTATCTCTTAGTTTGCATCTATCTTTGTCTGCATTTTTCTCTCAACTCTATCTACAGGTCTATTCCGATGTATTGTTATTTTCTTACATGGTATCAGAGCTCAGGATGCTCTGAGTGGTGCAAAAGCAAAAACGCAGGGATTGTAGAGATTAAAATGACAAAAGAGAGAAGGTGTGGGTCATCATCTACGATTGGGAGTCAAGGCGGTTCATCAACAGGAGTAGGTGGCACACAAGTAGGAGCAGCAATGATGTCAATCATCCCAACATTGCAGATATGGCCACCAACCTTCATAGAAAGTAAACTTGATGGTACGAACTACACACTGTGGAAATTTAAAATCACTTCTTTTCTTGATTCGTATGAGCTTTTGGAGACTGATCTTGGGACTTATCATGAGCCCCAAGAAAGATCTGATCCAAATAATCCTGGTTGAATGATTCCTCATGATGCTGATCTTCTACGTGCTTGGAAATGTAGAAATGCAGATGCACTTTGTGCTCTAGTCACAAGTACTTCTGATAGTGTTCTGACTCTCATTTAGCATACTACGAAGGCACGTGAAGCATGGAACATATTGAGAAATCAATATGAAGCTCGTAATCAAACACGGATTCAGAACTTGGAGAATCAACTTGCAGTAGAACGATTTGTTGATGGGGAGATCAGAGATGTTTATCACTCGCATAAAGAATCTATGAGATCAAATGGTGGGAGCAGGTGTTCAAAAGTCAAGTGAGAAGCTAGCTTGGCATTATCTTCAAATCTATCCACCTAAGTTTGATGTTTTGGTAACTGCTCTTAACACTCAAACCAGACCTCAATCACTAACTTTTGAGGAATTTAGTGCCTTACTCATGGAGGAGGAGCTGCAGCTCAAGGCAAGGAGTGGTGTTAGAAAAAGAGATGTTGCATAATGCCAAAGGAGGCAAAACAAAATCTTCAAAAGATGGAGACAAAAAGAAGAACAACAATAAGAAGTTCAACCGAGAATGTTTCCACTACAAGAAGAAAGGACACAAAATCCAAGACTGTCGCATCAAGAGGCAGAAGAGAAGAGTGGCTCTTCAAAAGGTTGCAAGGGCAAGGTGTCTGCCAACACAATAAAAACAGAGCTTAAGGTATTTGTTACAATAGAGGAGGTGTGCTCCTCGGCTGAAGATTCAGAAATAGATGATTCATGGGTGTTGGACAATGGTGCATCTCGTCACATGACAAGTAGAAAAGACCTTTATAGTTCCTTACACCCTCTAAAGGAACCCATCATAGTAAAGGTAGGAAACAATGCAAGATGTCCTGAAGAGGGTGAGGGTACGGTTTCTTTCATTAACTCTAATGGCGATATCAAAAAGCTTTCAAATGTGTTGTATGTTCCACAAATAAAACGAAATCTACTTTCAGTAGCTTCTATAACTGATCAAGGTCATCAAGTATCTTTCAATAAGATAGGAGCTAAGATTATGGACAGTAATGACAACATTGTTAGGACTAGCATAAGGAGGAACAACCTATATGATTTGTGTGCTCTTACAACCACTACAAATGTGGGCACAAGTAAGCTATGGCATGAGAAATTAGGCCACATTGGATACCCTGTATTGAAGTAGATGCATTGCAGGGGTATGGTTGCACAACTACCATCAATTGGAGAAATGAAGGAACCATGTGAAGCTTTCATGATGGGCAAGCAACAGAGGAAGGCCTTTCCACAAGAAAGCAAGAACAAGGCAAGCTATCCTCTAGAGTTGGGGCATGCCGACTTATGCGGAAAAATGCCTACACAAGCCTTGGGTGGATCTTCCTACTTCATGTTACTTGTCGACAACTATAGCAGGAAGATGTGGGTGTACTTCCTTCACGATAAGGCTCAAGATTTTGATAATTTTAAAGAATGTCTTCACCTTGTTGAAACTGAAACAAGGAAGAAGATGAAGAAATCAAGATAGACGATGGTGGTGAGTTCACATCAAAAGAGTTTGAGGATTTCTACAAAAGTAAGGGAATCAAGCATCAACTCATAGTGGCACATAGTCATCAGCAGAATGGTGTTGCAGAACATGGGAATTGAGCCATCATGGAGATGGCAAGGTGCATGTTGAAAGGAAAGGGTTTGCCTAATCAATTTTGGGTAGAGGCTGTCAACACTATTGTCTACATCTTGAATCAAAGCTACACCAAGGCACTTGATGGAAATACTCCACAAGAAGCTTACACTGGTAAAAAGCCTTCTATTTCCCATTTCAAAGTATGTGGAAGTGAATGTTATGTGGCATTGACTTTTGTCAATCATTTGCTCAGATTCCAAGAATGACTGCTATCCGAGTAGTACTAAGCATTGTCCAGTCTATCACATGGATGTCAAATCAGCGTAAGCTAAAGAAGGCATTATATGGGCTAAAACAAGCCCCTTGAGCATGGTACGAGTGGACAGATAAGTATCTCTTGGATCTAGGTTTCAAAAGATGTGCTTCTGATGCTAACTTGTATGTTCTAAAGCGAGGAGGGAAGACAATTGTGCTTGTACTCTATGTAGATGACCTTGCGATTACACGAAATGATGATGCTCTTCTTCAACAAACAAAAGATGCCCTAAGTTTAGAATTTGAAATGACAGACTTGGGCTTAATGCATTATTGCTTAGGTCTTCAAGTTTGGTAGGAACTAGCGAAGATTTTCATCTCTCAACAAACGTATGCAAGGTAGATATTGAAGGCATTCAACATGGAGGATTTCAAGGAAATTTCTACACCTATGGAGGTCAACACAAAATTATCTATTGAAGATACTTCACCTCGAGTGGATATTGGAAGATATAGCAAAGTCGTTGGAAGTTTCATCTACTTGTGCAATAGCACGCCTGACATCTCTTATGTTGTTGGAGTAATAAGCAGGTTCTCTAATAAGCCTTGCCAAACTCATTGGAATGCAAGCATGCAGATACTCAGGTATGTGAAAGGAACCACTGACTATGGTATTCTTTATGAAGAAGGATAATCTCTAGCTGGATAATGTGACTCAAATTGGGTAGGAGATATTGATACCAGAAAGTCAGTTGCTAGATATTGCTTTTCTTTAGGATCAGGGATTTTCTCTTGGATTAGTAAGAAGCTACCGACTATAGCATTATCTTCTACTGAAGTTGAGTAAAAAGCTGCATGCATTGCAGCATGTGAAGTAGTATGGTTGAGGAGGATCCTATGGCACATAGGAATACAAGGACAGGAGGCTATAGAGTCAAAGTGTGACAACCAAAGTTGCATGGCCAAAAATCCTGTTTTCCATGCATGTACCAAGCACATAGAAATCTAGTATCACTATGTGCATGAGTTGATTGAGGACAGGTTCGTGGAGATATGTTATTGTCCTATTGAAGAAAATGGAGCAGACATTTTCACCAAGGCTCTTGGGAGAGAGAAACTTCTTCAACACTTTCCAAAGCTTGGGAATGGACCAAGGAGGTAGTTCACTGTAGGGTGGATATTGAGGGGGGGTGTTAGATATGCTCAATACTCCACCCTCATGTGACCATAAATGATCCATTGTGCTCTAAGTTGTAAGGCCCTCATTATGAGGAGAAGCCATTATGAGAGCCGAGACATTTGTGGAACCCTAACTTCCAAGTTAGATGAGGTCTATGTGTGACCATTGATGGTTGTAGATGATCTTTGTGAGCCTAACCATTAGGTTAGGTAGGGCATAAACTTCCACACCATTGGGTTGCCATCTAAGGTGAAAATAAAGGCCATGTGGCATCGCATGGTTTCCCCATAGAACCTTAATGGGGAGAGTGTAGAGGGGAGCTTGGCCCCTTTTGTGAGGTCCGGGGGGCCTATCCCCCTGGCCCATAGGGCAGGGACAGTAGGAATTCTGGTCATGGAGATATTGTCAAATCGTATATTTTACCGACTATTTTGTATCTCTGGACTATGTTTATCTATACCGAACCACCTTGTAAAGGATGTATAAGCATGAACCAGGTTGAGCTTTACATAGCATTGCACACTAGTGAGCCTTTCATCTAGAGTTTGTCTAGATCACCATCTAAGCTCCATATTGGTAGTGCACGGGTGGACATCACCATCATTGTAACTGCATTACACTCGAAAATTTGAGAATTTGAGTTCTCTATCTCTAAGTCTGCGTGTATCTTTGTGTGCATTTTTCTCTCAACTTTTTGAATAGGTCTATTCTGCTGTGTTGTTATTTTCTTACAGAGCCTACTAAAAAAGTGCTCTATTAAGTGCACTTTGTCTCCTTAACAAAGAACAAGATGAAGCTTAATCCCTAAAAATTAGGAATCCTTACAAGGCCCATGCAAGGTTCACTTTTTTTCCTAATGATGTACGAATTGTGCTTCTCACTTTTGCAGGTGTTCTTTAAATATCTATGATCGATACTTTATTTCTCATTTATTAAGCTCATTTTTAGCTATGCCCATTCACCATACATGAAGAAGCATCTCATACTACTTGGGAAATTCCATGCCATCTTTCCTTCCTTAAACCATCGTTTCCTTCTACTTTAGCTTTTCTCCTCCCTCTCATGAGAATAATGGGAGGATGAAGTGATACATACTTTATCCTATTAATGCATCTCCAATAAAGGAGAAGAAACATGTACCTTTGAATGTGAAAACATGGTTTGGGCACATAAGAAGAGAGAAGAAGAGCATTTAGATGAGAAACACAGAATTAAAGAGCAAAGCAAGAGAGAGGAAAAAGAGAAAACAAAGGAAGGTAGGAGAGAAAAAAGAAGAAGGGTATGAAGGGAAGAAATGGAACATGAGGGAAAGAGAAGTTCATGCATGATATGCATGTTCATATGCTTTTCATGGAGAAGATGAAGAAGAAAAAGACAAAGTTCAAGGAGAGATGGAAAAAACACTCGAAAAATGCATGATTGAGAACATTCAAAATCATGAAAGGAGGGATATTTTGCTCTCAATTAATGTATCAAACATGATTCAAATATTTTTTTTTTGTATTATTTGATTTTACTACATGTCTATAGCTTCAAAGTTGAGAAATCATCTCTCAAAAACATTTTTTGGAATCCTATCAACTTTAGAAGCATGTTACTCTTTGCTTTAGTAGTTGATTTCAATGACAATCTTCTCTAGCAAGATTTCCAATCCTTTAAAGCTTACTAGAATCCGAGGAGATTTTGGTTTTCTCAATGAACAAAAAATACGCAACTACTACGTTTTGGCAATTTTGGACACGGTATTGAAACTTCCTCACAATCTTTTGACAAGAAAAGACTTACAAATGCCACATGGAAGTCTATTTCCACTTCTTAGCTTCCACTATAATCTAAAAATGAATGGCCAAAACTAGGGAACCTTACATAATAGTTTAGATTAATTGTTTCTTTTTTGAAGTATTGTAAATGTGAAAATTAGACCTGCAAATATTTCTTGTATAGGGGTTTGCCCACAAACGAACCATATACATCGCTTGTAATTTTTATGAGGAGGCAAATGATGCATACCTTGAACTTTGAATAGATCTAACTTTCTGGGTGAGGGATTGAGTCTATCAGAGGGGACATGCATAGTTGGTTGCACACACACATACACCACTATTTTTATGTTGTTGAGATAGATACACCATGAAGACGTAGGGACACTCATGTGTGTCATGAAAAATGAATGAATAGGTGTACACACTTGGATATGTTATCACAACTAAATTAGTCTAAATGATTGATAAGATATGAAAGTTATCTCAACGTGTCCATTCATCTTAAGATTAATAAGGACAAGCTATCCGAGATTAGATGCTGAATCAAGATATACATAAAAAATCACAAGTTTCATATGCTTAAGTAAGTTAAATAACTAGGAGTCAAGTAAATTATACATATGTGTTAAGGTAGTTCAACATGAGTTACAACTCAAAGGTAGCAAATAATTTATATAAACGACAAGATCGTGAATATTTCCCAAAGATTGTGCACACACGTAGTTTGTGAGATGATAAGTATTGCATGAATCTCAAGAATATAAGGAAGGATTATTTAATTTAAAAACGTCCCACAAGAGTACATATAAGACTATGGGACATCATCAGGATTGCAGAAGCTTAATCTATAACTTCACCTAACTAAAATGGTGATACATATACTAAATAGACATCTAGGAAACTAACTAGAAGGGACGCATGAGATGGGTTTCATAAGGAAGCATCAATGGGTGCTTATAACTTTCAAGTGGTTATTAAGGCCATGGGCACTAGCTCTATGACCTACAAAGAAGATACCACATCAAATTAGAGTACCCAAATATGCACATTCGATCATGAGACTATGAAATCAAAGATATAGATGGGGATCTTAGAAAGCACAAGAATGTGACTAAGGATCAAGAGAAAGGATCATGAGAATTACCTAGATTTAATCTTGGTGCTCAAGACTAATTAATTTATGTATAAAGGATATCCAATGATTGGGCCATCAAGTTAATCATTTGAACAAAGTCAATTGGTTTGATACTTAAGGGGATCTATAAAATTCCATATTCTATTTATAAGAGTCCATTATTGGATTTCATTAAAGTTCCATGTAAGATGTGAAATTCATGATTCTTTTGATAAGGATGTTACATGTGGATTCGAAGGAGGAGCCACTAGTATAAGATGGCGGATACAATTTTTCATTAGAATAGAAAGGAAATTTTCATCCATAGATAGGACTTTTCATTAGACTAGAAGGAAAAGATATCTCTTTAGACATGGGAAGATTTCTTCTTCCGACACTAACATGATTAAGGGAAGATTTTTTTCTTCTAGTGTTAGTTAGTCCTATTAGGAATTTATGGATATGATATCCATCCTAAAGAATGTAGTAAGATTATTCATCAAAAGTCTCTTTCAAATGAAAGGAAAAAATACTAAAAGTTTGACTGTGACTATTACTTTATTGAAAGTCAACCTAGTTTACTCATAGAGATAGATATAAGATGGAAATTATCTCTAACACAAGTAAATCTAGCTTGGCTCATGGGGAATAATCTAGATTAAGAATTTATCTTTTACATTTCCTAAATAGGAGTGGCATTATTCTAGTATCTACAATAAAGGAGATCAATTAGTCATAGTGGTTAGATTGAGTCTGACCTAAAACTCTATGATGAAAAGTTCTTATATTTATTTCCAATGATGTTCTTTGATAAGATGAGGAAGATCTAGTTGTTGATATTAGATAGATTGTGAATAGCATGATGAACTTTCACTTTAGAGTTGGAGGAGATAGGGATAAGTTTGAAGGATAGGAGTACTAACCCCTTTGTTGTAAGTCATGAGGATAATGACCTAGAACCATTTAGGAAGACACACTTTGGGATTATCTACATCTCATAGAGGATTTCTTAGAAATTCATATATAAAACTAAGGTGCAGAAAAAAACTAGAGTTCGTACCAAAATGCTAATAAAGATTATTCCAATATAACTTAGTCCAAGTTTTATGGATGATAGAATAGATGTGGTGGAAGGAATTCACCTCCACAAAGAAATCAACTAAGTAACTAACTAGTAAGGCCACTCTAGGGAGAGAGATGCACATCTCCACCCAACCAACCCCTCCAATATATAGCTCCAAGTCCAAGGGGGTAACTAAACCACATGGGGACATGTGTACCTTACATCACATGGGACCCTATGGTGATCACATGATTTCCAAGCTTAGGATATCATGTCTTAAAAAAGAAGATCCTCCAAACTCTCACATGCAATTCAAGTGGCCACGAGAAGCTTCAAATTAAGCTTAAGGTATGCAAAGTTAAAGAAATCCAACCTTAGGTTCAAGGATCCTTGAAATGGGCATAAATAAACAGTAAATACCAAGGGAGTCACAGCTAGAAACCTGAGGGTTGTACCCCTTAGACCCATGTAGTTATATAACATGCCCTCCATCAAAAGCATTTCTTTCCTTAGAAATGAGTGAAGATATAAAACATGTGGTATTCCCTTGTGCCCCATGATTAGACTCATTGATCATCGTATTCATCTCTCTATTTCACCCCTTTATTTAGAAAGGGGATCCTATCTCAACTAAATCTCAAAAGGGAAGAATCCATGTGTGGTATGATCCCTACCCCAATCATTCAAAGCTCCATCTGGTATTGAACATGAAAGTCTAAATCAAGTGCAAAGTATGGAAATAATGACAAGGGTGGAATAGAACATCTATGCCTATTTCCCTCTTCAAGCTATGTGCAATATGGGCCTCCATAGTGCAACTATGTGTATAAGGTGGAGCCAATGAAATTGTCCTCTTGGTTCACTTCTATTTTGCACTTGTGCATAAACTTAACAAAAGAGGCAAATACTCTTGTCTAGGATAAGACTCCCTTATTATATTCATTTGTCTTGTGAGATCATGTTTTGATCTAAACAAAAAGATGAATCTTATTCATAATCCTTGCCTAAATCACTTTCCCTTGACATTGCTAGAGGTGCATATACTCTGCATTATTTGGCTAGTGAAATGGGTAGATTTCTTCCTTACGATTCAACTCCACTAAAAAGGTCAAGCTTAATAAAGGGGAACCTCTTAATAATAGCTACCCATCCATTAACTGGTATAGGTGGATTATCTATCTAGTTTGTTAAGAGGATATTCTTGGAGTTTGAGGTCTTAGACAGAATGTATTATGAAGTGAATGTACAAAAGGTAAGTGAACTATTAAGGTTATAAGTGTATATACAAGCTAGAGGGAAAGGAACCTTATAAAGAGGGAAAATGCCTCAGTGTTCCTAAGTGTGCTCACATACATCACTACCAAAATATGTAAGCAAATAGCCCTTGGGAGTGATGTAGTGAAGAAGGAAATGGCACTCATGTACAAGGAAGTTTCAAGCTATGTGTAAAGAGATCAATGCAAAAAAGGAATTAAGCCGAAAGCTTTGTTAAGAACTTCAAATTTCTCCCTAGGTAGAACCTTTATGAAAAGGTCTACAACATTATCTTGTGTAGGCACATAAGCCAAACCCATCTCTCTAGCAAAGAACCTCTCCTTGACATAATGATAGTTCACTTTAGTGTGCTTTATGTGAGCATGGAACACAAGGTTCCTCACAACTATCAATGTGAAAATGTGCCCTGACTTTGAATGAAGATAGTGGTGGTAGATAGTTGACCAATAAACAAAGAAATCAAAATATGTCTCAGTCAAGCACACTGAATAGTTGTTGTGAAAGCTGTCCTATACTCAGCGTAGCAACTAGAAGTGGCCACAATAGGTTGCTTCTTGCTCAACCAAGATATGCATGATCTACCAAACATGGAGCAAAAATCATTGGTGGACACATGATTGTCATAACAACCAACCTAGTTTGAGTCTAAAAAAGTATGCAAATATGGTGGTGATGATCCCCCTTGGGATAAAACAATCCAAGTAGAACGTACCACTCAAATAGCAAAAGATGTGCTTAATTGCTTACCAATTCTTGACACCAAGCCAATGCATCAATCTGCTTATCTCAGAGATAGCAAACTGAGTATCTAACCAAGTTTTGCGTAAGTAAATTGAGCATGAAAAAGGCTATTGAAAGAGAAAAATATCACTGACATCTCCAACAACATGAAGACTCAACCATAAACTAAGTGGAAATAGGTTTGAAATCTTCAAGGCCAAAGTTCCACAATAATGTGTCAATGTATTTTGTTTGATACAAAGCTATTTCCCCATCAATTTGCATAAACTAAATATCATGCCCCAAATTTGTTATCTCAAAAGAGGCATGCAAATCAGCGATACATTCAACAATATGCTTCTAATTAGGACTAGTGAGTAGGATATCATCAACATATACAACGATGATCAAATGTACATCATTTGCATACATAATATATAAGGTACTCACAGTTAGGTTGTTCTTCTTCCTAGTAGTGAAGAACTTCACAATTCTTTCATTTCATTTTCCAATGCATATGAAGTTCTCAATGATTAGGAATCCTCAAGGAAGTTCGATGTAAATAAAGACTTTCATAAATCATAAGCATTGTGGAAATTCTAAATGGTTCAAAAAAAGAAGTAGAAGACATGGATTCCAGTAACAAAGACCTAAGAGAAAAGTCTTATTGGGTGAATCATATAAGTAAGATCCCCAAATAAACCCATGGGTAAAACATTAAACAAGAAATTTGACAAAGGAATCTAATAGAGAAAGACATATTCTTATTCTTCATTTAACTAACGAGAGAAGAAAAAACAAAAGGCACAAATAGGGCAAAGATCAAGTCAAACTTTAAGTTTGATGAGATCAATTACACCACCCGAAATGTTTAACATAACTTTCCTAAAAAATCAAGTAAGATTAGTTGAGGTGTATCCAAGCACCTTACTCTCATAATTTGGTACCATAGATCATAGCATATGATTAAGAGAGCATTAACAAGGATAGAGAAGGTGAAATACAAAATTATAGAGATGTACTTCTATAGATAGGATGAAGAACCCACTAGTATGAGATAGTGGAAACCAATTCCCATTGAGTAATTTTTCTTGATGGCCAAAAGAAGAAGGGACTCATGATCCAATAGAATACATCAAGAAGATAATGTCTAGAAATAGATATGTTTTTTATGGGACGAAGAGTTCTTCCATAAAAAATGTAAATAATCTATCTATCAAAAACAACTAAGTCTCGAAGCTAGACATAAAGAGAGGATCAATTCCTAATTAGAGTTTGAAAGTAAACTTCAAGAGATTGAAGCTCTAAAGGAAAAGCATGACTTTAATCAAAGGAACAAAAAGATGAGGTTAGAGAAGTCAAACTTGGAAGAAGGATTATCTTTGGAACCTAAAGTTTGCTTGATAATTAAGGTCAACAAAAAAATAAGAAAGATCCACTTGCAATGTCAACATAGGACGCCCTAAAAGAGATCCACAGTACAAAGGGAGAGAAATTTTGAAGAATCAAGAAGATCTGTGAAAGTTTTATGATCTAACTAAAGATCCATGAGGATTCAAACTCACTTAGAAGGTTCGAGCATTGGTTGGAATAATCCACTTGTATAGATACTTATGACCTTAAAGATAGTAGGATCTTTTACACTATGAGTTCCCATTTTGGGACAAAGATCTTAATCTTTTTTAAAGGAAAAGTAAAATAAATCTCAACCAATTAGAGTTTCCAAAAGGTAGATTGATTTTCATGGGCTTTAGTCTCTTAAGGTGGAATCTCCAAACTTAAGTAAAGTTTTGAAAGATCCTTAAGCCCACATTAAGCAAGCTATTGAAATTCTCTCCAAAGTAAAGAGGGTATTATATTTGTTAATGTATTTTGGTAGTAATGTGTGAAAACACACTTAGGATTGTGGGTACTTTTTTCTCTCTTTACGAGGTTTTCCCCCGGCTTGTACGTACACCTATATTTGATACATTCACTTGGCAATACATTTTGAATTGTGGTATGCTTGACAGTTTCCTTTTTCCTTCTACTATTGATGAGCTTCGACAAGCCTCGAGCTCTAATAATTGGTATCTGGGTACGTTTGGGCTCCGCATAGGGCATCTTCAACCCCCCTCTAGTCATAGTCTTAGACTCACACAAAAAATGTTTAGCATACTCAAGGTCATTCAAAGTTTAGAACAACTTTGATTTGTGGTCTTGAAATTTTGATTTGAACTCATTTCTGCCTCCAAAAGAACTATTGTAGTGATTGTCTAGGTCATTTAATCCTTTTATGCCAAACATATAAGTAGGTTTCGGCTCCCCAAAACAAGTTGCTCAAAGTTTTCTACACGTTTAGTAGAGCTCGACATAGTGTTCTTGTTCAACATTTTGAGATATAATCAAATTTTTGCATTAGAGTATTTAGTCACTTGCCATGGCAAAAAAACAATGATGTATTCCATATGTTGGCTATTGAGATTAAGTTGGATGATACTAATTACCCATTGTGGGCCTATATGATGTGTCATGTGTTGGTAGCAAAAGGATACATTCACTTGGCAATACATTTTGAATTGTGGTATGCTTGAGAGTTTCCTTTTTCCTTCTACTATTGATGAGCTTCGACAAGCCTCGAGCTCTAATAATTGGTATCTGGGTACGTTTGGGCTCCGCATAGGGCATCTTCAACCCCCCTCTAGTCATAGTCTTAGACTCACACAAAAAATGTTTAGCATACTCAAGGTCATTCAAAGTTTAGAACAACTTTGATTTGTGGTCTTGAAATTTTTATTTGAACTCATTTCTGCCTCCAAAAGAACTATTGTAGTGATTGTCTAGGTCATTTAATCCTTTTATGCCAAACATATAAGTAGGTTTCGGCTCCCCAAAACAAGTTGCTCAAAGTTTTCTACACGTTTAGTAGAGCTCGACATAGTGTTCTTGTTCAACTTTTTGAGATATAATCAAATTTTTGCATTAGAGTATTTAGTCACTTGCCATGGCAAAAAACAATGATGTATTCCATATGTTGGCTATTGAGATTAAGTTGGATGATACTAATTACCCATTGTGGGCCTATCTGATGTGTCATGTGTTGGTAGCAAAAGGAATATGAAATATTGTGCAAGGTGTTGAAAAACATCAAACTACACCTACTAATACAATTATTGAAGGTGATGCAAATGGTGTTGAAGATGATGATCTTCAACTTCTTGGTCATGCTATGGTTCTTGCTACACCTACTATAGAGCAACTTTGGGGGGATGGCAAAGATGCTCAAGCACATGCATTGATAGCTTTGTTTGTCAAGCATGCCATTATCCCTCACATTTTCTCTTGCAAGACAACAAAGGATCCTTGAGATACTCTTACAACATTGTACCAAGAAAGAAATGAGGATAATGTTTCTTACCTTTAAAAACATTTGGAAAGTGATCATATGAATGAAGGAAATTCTATGAATAATTTTTTGACAAAGATCCAAGATTAGAAGGAGCAATTGATTTTTGCTAATGAAATCTTGCCAAATTATGCAGCCTCTTCTTAATGGTCTTCTAGATTCATATAAGAGTTTTCTTTTACTCTTTGATTGATGATGAAATGAAATCCAAATGCCTTAACATTTGAGGAGTTAGTCTTTGTTTTGTTGTATGAAGATTAGGCCAAGAATAAAAAGTCAATTATGTGTGTTGCATATTAGGAGTTTATAGCTAGTCAAAAGGGCAAAGGTAAATGGAGCTCATCTACTAGTAAGCTGAAATTTGTTGATGTTGCATAATCAAAGAAGGAAGACAAAGATGACAAGTAAATAGAAAAGTAGAATAGTTTTTAAGTATTGTAAGGCAAATAATCATGTCATAAAATTTTTCCTAAACTATCTACAAAAGAGGCAAACAAGTATAAGTACACAACATACACAGACACACATACACACATACACACATACACATACAAACACATATACATACAAACATATAGACACATATCTACACACATACACATACACACACATAGACTCACACATACACATATACACTCACATGCATACAAAGTGCATGTATACACATGCATATGCATATATAAATACACACATGTACACATATACACACATATGCATACACAACTATACATGCACACATACACATATACACACACATACAATCACATACACACATACTCCTTATCACTTCCAGAAGATTCAATCACTTTGATTACATTGATCTCAGTAGTAGGAGGTATTGGTGCAAATGTTTAAGTCTTCACATTTGGCTAGGCATTGAAGAAGATATATGCAACCATTTGATGGATCATATGAACCATATCTTGTAACTCTTTTGATCATTTACCACTTGTAAAAGGTCAAATCATTCCAAATCTTGTAAAGACAAATTTTTGTGGAGTTAGGAATAACAATAGGCTACAAGTTCAATGAGAGAATACTCTTAGATCAAAGGAACCACTTTTGACATGGATCCAAACTTAAATTAAAATTCAAATTTGAAAGAGAACTCTTATAAAAAGAGGCTATGTAATCTTGCGGCCATGGTGCCCCTTTCTGAGCTTATTGTTAATATTTTGTAGAGGCTACATGACTTACATCATAGTTCCCTTAGACCACCATCATTGTGCATTAGATCAATGCCAATGATCATGTATAATCATGTGCTATAATAGATATACTTTATTGATCATCTCTGTCTACTTCTCTGCTATGACTACTCAAAACAGTGAATGTTTCTTGATCATATCTCAGTGATTTTTCCATTATTTTGCATGATCTATAGCTTCTTGGAACCAGCTTAAAGTCTACTTTATGCTGATAAAATTTCAAAGAATTTGCTTCAGCCATATGGGAGAACTCTGCATCAAAGTGCTCTCTTGTCAATTATTGCTCAGTCCCTAAAAAGTTAGGGGTAAGCTTTGGAATGCTAAATTGATTTCTCAGTGTATGGTTTATCAATATAGATGATTTCACTTGTAATCATTAGCTATCTAAGATAATTAAATTCCCTCAAAATGAATTTAATCAATTGCTACTGTAGTGTGAGCACTGAGCAAAAGAACTAGCAGGTGTCTAGACTAAAAAGCAAGTTTTGTGAGACTAGCTACTTGTGAAGTAATCTGTTTTGATCCAATTGTTTGAAGGATCAACTCCAAAGTACATAGGTACTTTATTGGTGCCACTTCCAAGCTAAAAGGACTACTATATAACTATGTAATGAAATAGGGTAGGTACAAAGTAGGTTTTAGTAGTACCACCTCACTTCCTTGAGGTATGCATCCATCTCTTCCAATAGTGGTATCGGAGCAAGTTGAGGTAAAATCGGAGATGGCGTCCATTATTTTATTGAAAAATTGGATAGGAGTAACTATCTAGCATGGTTCTTGAGGATGAAGACCTATCCACAAGGAAGGATTCTCTATGGATACATATCAAGAGATGAGGAGATGCCCATATTCAGAAGCAAAGGTCAACCTACAAGAGAGGAGCTCGAAAGACTCAACTCATGGGGTACCAAAGATGCTTTAGCAAGGTCACATCTACTTAACTCTATCTCTGATTTCCTTCTTCCTCACATTAGGAATTGCAAAACTTCCCAAGATACTTGGGATACATTATCTTCATATTTTTCTTCCAACACAAGAGCTAGAAAAAATCAATTGTGGATTGAGTTTACTACTCAAAGGAAGCAACCCAAGAAGAATGTTTCAAAGTATGTGACCAAGGTTAAAGATGTGGCTGATCAATTGGAAAGCATAGGAGAGGAGATTGAAGAGGAGAAAATAGTGAGATAGATAATCAATGGCATCAAGGTAGAGGATAAGCGGGAAGCTTTCACAACTGCTATGGACCTTTACATGGACATGCAAATCCGAGATCTTACCACAATCATGGGAAAACACTTTACCCATGAAGCCAAGCTCAACAAAAATGGAGAATGATCAAGAGGTAATCGCTCTTTTGCCCTATACACAGATAAAGGAAAGTCTAAAGATAAAGGAAATAGCAAAAAGGTTGAAGATGAAGGTACTATTTCTCAAACTAACTATGTAGGGAGATGTAGGAATTCAAGAGGAAGGAGAAGAGGAGGTAAACAAGGTAGGGAGAGACCTTTCAACTCTTCCCCATGCAATATATATGGACTGTCTAGTCACACAATAGATGAGTGCTACAGGAACTTCAAGAATTAGAGAGGAAGAGGATATCAAAGAGGTGACTACTCACAATCAAGAGGAAGATTCAACCATAATCAAGGCTACAACCATGGCTACAACAATTACAACAATACTTATCAAGGAGGATGAAAATCAAGAAAATACTTCAACAACTATACAGAGAGATGTTTTGTTTGATGAGAATGATTCTGGGTTTATGGTCAGTAGAGATGTTTTGTTTGATGAGAATGATTCTAGGTTTGAAAGTGAATGCAGGAAGGTCAAATTGCCATATGACTTGGAAGATCCAAGCCTCACCAAGGAGGATCCATGCACAATTGAAGACATCAAATCAGATGAAGAGGACACCATCAACTTGGAGGAGTTCAAATCATGGAAGTCAAAAGGAAAGGCCAAGATGAAGAGGTTGGAGGGTATACCTGAATCATCCAACGAAGATCTAAGAAGATCACAAAGAGAGAGTAAGAAGTCAATCCGATATGGGTATGATACTTCATTAGTTTCTAAGCATTCCATTTATCTTGCTAAGGATTTATCACTTGAAGAACTTTCTTCATATGAAGAAGCAAGTACCAAAGGAAAATGGAAAGAAGCTATGGATGAAGAAATAGAAGCACTCCAAGAGAATGAAACTTGGGAGCTAGTACCAAAGAAGGCATCACTGAAGGTGATTGGTTCTAGATGGATTTACAAAATCAAAAGGAATTCAAATGGATCCATAAATAGGTATAAAGCTAGACTTGTGCCTAAGGGTTTTGCACAAACCCAAGGAATTGATTATGAAGAGAATTTTTCACCCATGGCTAAAATGCCAACCATTAGAGTATTGGTAAGTGTGGCTGCATCTAGAAATTGGAACATGTATTAGCTTGATGTGAAAAATGCTCTCCTCAATGGTTGGATTTTAGAGGAAGTTTACATGGCTCAACCTCCTGGCTATGAAGACCCAAGCAAGGTAAATCATGTGTGCATATTGAACAAAGCTCTTTATTGTTTGAAGCAGGCACCTAGGGCATGGAACTATAGGTTAACTACCTACCTTCAAGATCAAGGATTCATGATGAGCAAAGCAGATTCTTCTGTGTTTGTAAAGTGAAGCAACTCAAAAATAATATATTTATGTGTGTATGTTGATGACATTATTCTTATAAGTAGTGATGCCAAAGGCATCAAACAAATCAAGAACCAAATGATGAAGGAGTTCAAAATCAGTGACCTAGGGTATCTGAAGTATTTTCTTAGACTTGAGTTAGTATACACTAACTCTGGAATTTACATCACTCAAAGGAAATATGTGCAGGAAATGTTGAAGAAGTTCCACTTGAAGAATGCAAAGATAGCTAGCACCCCTATGGACGTAAATGATAAATTGAGTGCTCATGAAGGTGATTTACTTAAAGACATTGCAGGATATCAAATCATAGTTCGGAGTCTAAACTATGCAACCTTGACAAGAATTGACATATCTTATGGAGTAAGTGTTCTAAGTCAATTCATGCATAAACCTAGAGCACCTCACTTGGAAGCTGCTAAAAGGATTTTGAAGTATCTCAAGGGTACTCAAAATCAAGGTCTTTACTTCCATACACATCAGGTTTGGAAATTAAGCTATAGTTAGATGCAGATTGGGTAGGTTGTAAGGATGACAGAAGCAATACTTCTGGATATCTTTCTTTTGCAGGTGATAAAACTATTTCATGGTCTTCCAAGAAACAACCAACTGTTGCTCTATCTTCAAGAGAGGTTGAATATAGGGGATTAGCAAACGCTACACAAGAAGAAATTTGGATTAGATTGCTTTATTCAGATTTGGGACTTCATACTCATTCACCTATGATCTTTGGTGATAATACAAGTTCTTTTCATCTTGCACCCAATCCTATCTATCATGCAAGAACCAAGCATATAGAAGTACACTATCACTATGTTAGAGAGAAGCTATTGAGCAACGAGATTCAACTTTCATATGTATCCACAAATATGCAATGTGCAGATTTGTTAACCAAAGCACTTGATGGTACTAAAGTTTGCACGTTCAAAGCTATGATTGGATTTCAGGACATTCAAGAAGACTCATGAAGAATTACGAGCCAAGATGTTTAGCTTGAGGGGGAGCTATTGGTGCGAATGTCCAAGCCTTCACATTTGGCTAGGCATTGAAGAAGGTATGTGCAACCATTTGATGGATCATATGAACCATAGCTTGTAACTCTTTTGATGATTTACCACTTGTAAAAGGTCAAATCATTGAGGATCTTGTAAACACAAATTTTTGTGGAGTTAGGAATAACAATAGGCTACAAGTTCACTGAGAAAATATCTTCCAGATCAAAGGAACCACTTTTTAGTTGAAGCCAAACTTGAATTCAAATTCAAATTTGAAATAGAACTCTTATAAAAAGAGGCTTTGTAATCTCGCGGCCATGGTGCCCCTTTCTGAGCTTATTGTTAATATTTTGTAGAGGCTAAGTGACTTAAATCATAGCTCACTTAGACCACCATCATTGTGCATTAGATCAGTGCCAATGATCATGTATAATCATGTGCTATAATAGATATACTTCATTGATCATCTCTATCTACTTCTCTACTATGACTACTCAGAACAATGAACTTTGCTTGATCATATCTCAATGATTTCTCCATCATTTTGCATGACCCATAGCTTATTGGTATAAGTGCATAGTCTACCTTATGCTATCAAAATTTCAAGGAATTTTCTTCAGCCATTTGGTAGAAATTTGTGTCGAAGTTCTCTCTGGTCAATTACTGCTTAGTCCCTACAAAGTCAAGGGTAAGCTTTGGAATGCCAAATTGATTTCTTAGTGTATAGTTTATCATTTTAGATGATTTCACTTGTAGTCATTAGCTATCTAAGCTAATTAAATTCCCTCAAAAGGATTTAATTAATTGCTACTATACTGTGAGCACTGAGCAAACGAACTAGCAAGTGTCTAGACTAAAATAGCAATTTTTGTGAGACTAGCGACTTGTGATCGAATTGTTTGAAGGATCAATGCCAAAGTACATACTTTATTGGTGCCACTTGAAAGCTAAAAGGGCCTACTACATAAATATGAAGTGAAATAGGGTAGGTACACAACAAGTTTTAGCAGTACCATCTCACTTCCTTGAGGTATCCATCCATCCCTTCCAACAGGAGGGACCTTTTTTGGATTCTTTGGACAATCCGGAAATAAGTGTTCCTTGTTGCATTCCTTACAGTAACCTTCCCTTGCACGAGGGGGCGGTGGGTTGTAGGGCAAAGTGCATTCCCTTATGAAGTGATCTCCTCCACACTTATAGCATGGTCCCCTTGGGGCAGGTGGCCTAGTGGATGGTCTAATTGGAGCTAGGACTCTAGGTTCAGTGTACATGAGATTAGCATACTTAGGTCCATAAGGGTTTTCATATCCCTCATAATCGTAGTATTGTTACTCGTAGTTCTCGTCGTATTCTATCACGCTTACATCGTAAGAGTAATTTTCTCCTTGGGTCTGATCAAAACCCTGACTTGCTATTTTTGAGTTGGTTAAAGGTGTCGCTAGTACTATGGCTCTTTCTAGGTTTTGTGCTGGTTGGGTATACTTTACTAGTACTACATTCTGTCGATGGGGTGGTTTTCCTAGTACTAGTTGTGTTTGGCCATATCCACCATGCTCATATGGTCTTGGTGCTACCTATGGTACTATGTAAGAGTTATACCTTAGAACTTCTTTGCCTTGTTCTCTAGGACGATATCCATACAATCTATAGTGAGCTCGTACAACTGGACTTCATTGTCTGTTAAATGGGTAGTTCTCAATGTTGTGGTTGGTGTACTTTTTCTGAGTATGATAGTACATGTTAGGTCCATGGGTTGGCTACCTATTGTAGTTATAAGGTTGTGACAACCCTAGACCTCCTCTTTGTGTAGACATGGGATGGATGATCTCCACCCCACTTAGTACATCTTCTTAATATAGGCATTCTCAAGGAGGGGGGTTCTAGTAGTTCCTCTATCCTTGTACTCCTAATTTCATGGCTACTATCTCTGCCAATTCCTCTACATTACTTGTACTAGAAGTCACATTGCTCCTTGTGTCCTCTGATTGAGTAGAATTTTGTGTGGTTTCAAGATCATCTGCTAAGTTGTCTTCCAAATCTATGCACTCTTGAAGAAACTCACTCAATGTTTGAAATCATTTTATGTATACTAAGGTTCTTAGTGTTCCGTTAGTTAGACCATCTAAAGATAGGGATATCATTTTTTGCTCAGAGGGTCTCTCCGTCACAGGACATCGGTCTATGTACTGATTAATCTTCTAGGTGCATTTTTTATTGTCTCATTAGGATCTTGTTTGAAACTATGGATTAAGGATGAAAAATTGTGTTTAATCCCTCTTTTAGTGAATTACCCAATGAATTCTTGGAAGAATTGTTCGATGTTGCCAAAAAGAACTGCACATGGGGTCTAATAAGAACATTGTGTTGGTTGGTTTGTCCCGATGTCACTTTTTCTATGCCTTGATGGGTCTCGAATGGGTTTTGTGAGACAGTTGCATGTTCTCGAGGAGGGAATATAGGCAAGCCCATATACTTTAGACGTGAACTATCCACTTCATCTATCGACTAATATCTCTGTTGATTCTATTCTAGGTAGGTAACTCTAGACGAATCTTCCAGATCCCTCACCTCGTATATAGTTACTAGGTTGATGCCTTCTCCTTGAGCTCGTGAATCAGTTTGTAAGAGTGTATCTGATCCATGCACCAAGTACACATCCACTAGATATTTATCTTGGTGTATTAGGTCCCCTCTTAACTTTTGGGTCACCACTGATTTTCCCCTTGGGGTAGTCACTGTGTCTCCATTATTAGTTTTTCTCGAAGTTCCTTGTCCCTCTAACTCTCCTCTCTCATTAATTTGGTCTAAATTTTCTATTACTACGTAGATCTGACCTATCTTGTCCATGTAGAACCACCTTCATACTTGACAGCTAGTCTTGCGACTATTTTAGATTCTGTAATACTTATCATCCTTGCGACTAACCTATTTAGATTGTCGAGGTAGATGGGTATCATTTACAGGTTAGTGGATACATACTGAAGGGATGTGCAATACTCTCCCTCTAGCGTAGACATAAACCCTTCCCTAGGCACTGAACTATGCATGTCTTCCGAGGCCATGAGTCTCTCCTCCTCAGAATCACTAGATGTGTCAGCATATATGGAGTGAAGGCTTGGTTGGGATGCACTTCCTACTAAAGATACGATGCTCCTTTGGTTGCCTAACACTCGTATGGATCTCACGTTCATTCACCACCTAGGTCCTAGGTCTTTTCTAAGCTCTATTGGCTTTCTTGGCTTCTCCCAATTTTCTGTTTCCTCTCACTTTTCTCTTCCAGACTCTTGTAGTTTCCCACTATACACAATACCTCTTGGGATGATACCACTCCCACACAATACACGATACTTCTTGATTGATGATACATGATACCACCTTAGGATGGTACACGATATCACCCTTAACAATATGATACAACTTAACTCGCGATACACTATGCCACTATGGCATGATACGATACAACTAGACCAACAATACGTGATACCACTCTATGGCAATACATGATACCTTGCTCATATGATACTCAATACCTCTTTTAGACGATACGATACCTCTTGGCTTGCGATACAAGATACCTTAGGGTAGGCAATACATGATTCTTTGCTAGGGTGATACCAATGTTTCACGATACATAATACTATTGTGCTCATGATATGATACTCACTAGTGATGACACTTGAAGTGAGATGATACACAATACCAGATTTAGAAGATATGTGATACCTCAATTGTATGATACAAGATACTTGGTCGATATCACGATACTCAAGGAGGCGACATGTGATACACGATACTTGGTGAGTATCGCAATATAAGGGAGTTTTGGTATTGTGATACCTGAAATAAATTGACCATGATACTTCAGCCAAATATGGCCTAGCTTTCAAAATTTTTAGTGCAAAATGATCCTCACACCTTCCTCTTCTCCTCCAACCCATTATTCATGACCACTCTCACTCCAAACCTTTTATGCTACCCTACAATACCATTACTATGCCCTATCACATTTGTGAGTGCTCTAATGATTTTCAAAGAGTTTCACAATGCAATTTTTGTCTTTCGAAGTAGGTCTTCAAGTGCTCGCTCTCAGACAAATGCTAGTCTTTGAGTTCTTCACAATACCACACCTAGGATACGAGTCGCAACTCATCCACAATACTTGTTTGAAGACAAGTGACTGGAAACTAATGTGATTTTCTATTTTAGGGCCTTGGGTGACCAAGTGCCTGAATTGAATAGAAGTGATTTTTTTCTATCTCTTTTGGTTTTCTGGTGATAACCTACCTATCCTAATCCTACCTCTCTCTCTTTCCTAAACCCCACCTCTTTCTCACTCCCTGACCCCTAACCCTATAAACTCACTACACACACCCCTAAAGTGTGAAGTAACAAGTGCAGAAGTGTTTTGTGACTTTCCACTAACTGAAATTACCTCTACTCACATGATTCATTCACTCCGTAGATATTGCGCACCTTGATTGGACTAGGTCCCTAGCAATGGTGCCAAAAATGTGTGTACCTAAGTCATAGAGCCTTAGGGACTTGTGTCAACTAAAACTATATCTCAATCGGCCCACAAGTGCATATAGTGATGGATTAGTACAAAGCAATGGCACTCTGAATATCAGTGAACAAACGAGGTACATGCTGAGGTAAATCCATATCATAAGCAAGATGAGAAAGCCACAATGTTTTCTGACATGCCTCACTTCCTCTAACATACTTCTCTTCTGTGGTGGAAACAACTGTATTTTCTTGAAGATGAGATCTCCAAGAGATAACACCTCTAACAGAATGAAAAATGTACCCTGATATAGACTTATGATTGTCTACACAACCAACATAGTCTGAATCTGTGTAACCAATAAGGGATGCTTTCCCTCTACCTAAGCATAGAAACTTTTCCTTAGTGCCAATCATAGCATCTCTTTGTGTAGAGACAATGATGCTCATTTCTTTGAGAATAGCCTTGAGACTTCATAAAAGCATCAAACGTTTGGTACCATTGTCTAGGGGACTATTTAAGTCCATACAAGCTCTTCTTGAGCTTACAAACTAGACTTTCCTTGCCAAGAACTACATAACCCTCTCGTTGTTCCATATAGATCTCATCTATAAGATCTCCATGCAAGAAACGAGTTTTCACATCCATTTGCACTAGCTCTAGGTCCTCTACTGCAACAAATCCAAGCAACATGCATAGGGTAGTCATCTTGACCACTAGAGAGAAGATTTCCTTGAACTCAACACCATGTTGTTGCTTAAAAACCTTTGTAACAAGTCATGCTTTATACTTTGGAGAAGCACTATCTGATGTGAATTTCAGCCTATATACCCATTTACATCATAAATCGTTCCCACCCTTTGGCAAAGGTACTAAATCCTAAGTACCATTCTTGTGAATACAGTCCAACTCACTCTTCATGGAATGCTTCCACTTGATGTGATCCTCTGTCTACGTAGCCTCTTTGTAGCAAGAAAGGTCACTGGCATCTGTTAGCATAACAAAATTTAAACCTGGAGCATATCTATCAGGTGGGTGTGAGACACGTGCAGAATGTCTCAATGGTTGTTGAACAGGAACATGTGTAGACTGATCCGAATGGACATTCTCTTCAAAATCCCTATATGCATAAGTTTTATGCATGCTAACTAGAGGACTAGTATCCTCAAACACCACTCTTCTCACTTCAACCTCCTTAATGGTTTATGCATCTTAGAATCATTGAAAATGACATCATACTTCTGATCATTGATTGTGTTTTAGGTTCCCATAAGCGATATCCAAATTGTCCTTCTTGACCATATCCAAGAAAAATGCATTTCTTTGACTTATGGTCCAACTTTTGTCTAAGATTCTTGGGTACATGAACATATACTTCACACCCAAAAACTTGAAGATGATCATAATATGGTGGCTTTCGTGTACATAACTCATGTGCCACTTTCAGACCTTCGACAGTATTAGGTGATAATCACATGAACTACAATCAATACTGCTTCTGCCCAAAAGCCTTGTGAGAGGTTTGCATGATGCAACATAGAAACTAATCTATCTTGAATAATTATATTCATCCTTTCAGCTACACCATTCTGTACTGGGGTATAAGGAGTTGTAAACTCTCTACGAATTCCTCTAAACTAACAAAAAAGGTTGAATTCATGTGAGGTTTACTCACCCCCATATCTGAACATAAAGCCTTAAGCTTAGTTTCTTTTTCAGTATCAATTGAAGCAATCCATTTTCTAAAAGTAGGGAATACCTCATCCTCCAATTTGATAGGATATACCCAAAATTTTCTAGTATCATCTATGAAAGTGAAAAAGTAAAGAGAACCACCTAAGGACCTAGTGGGCATAGGACCACACACATCTGTGTGAACAAGATCTAAAGGCTGAAGTGAAGAGTCAATGTGTGTTCTATGCACATTTTTGGTTTGCTTCCCATATTGATAATGCTCATAAAATGAGAAATCAAAGAAAGATAACACTGATAAGTAGCCAAAATGAAAAATATTTTCCATTCCACTATGAGATATATGGCACAAACAACCATGCCAAATACAAGCCATAGGTTGTTTAGTAATTTAACAAGTGTTCTTTCTGTGATACAAATAAAGGATAAAGTGAGCCAACTTTACTTCATTTTGCAATAACCATATTGCCCTTTGATATACCAAAGGACTAAGCATAGAAGACCACCTTGTAACCAAGGTCATCAAGTTGACCAACTGACATCAAACTACATGATAATTGAGGTACATGGCATACAGTATGCATAGTAAATTCTAAACCATCAATGAACTGCACAACCACATCTCCAATCCGCACAATGTCACACTGGTAAGAGTCACCAAATCTCATGGTACCAAGAGACTTTGATGCATAATTAGAGAACCATTCTCTATGTGGTATCACATGGAAAGAAGCACCAGAATCTAGCACCCATGTGTGGGAAAGAGAATCAGCCATAAGAGCCTCAGTTGGCACAGTACTATCAAGTGTGAACACATCAGCATCATCATTATCCATATCCATTTTTTGAGCCTCTAACTAGGAGAGCCTTGTACACATGTGTAATTTTCGATAGGGAGTGATGAATTCTCTAGCTTAATGATGAATGCCATGAATTTGGTCCCACATGACTTTATACCTTCAATGGCTATGCCTTTTATTGATGATATTTTGATAAAGGTTTGTGAGCATATAATGAATGATGATACTTTAGATGCTTCTAATTGTAGGAAGTTTGCTAGTGACCATATCTCTAATTGTGAGAAACATTTTGAGAGATTCCAAGAGGTAGGACTAACATTTTCTCTAGAGAAATCTCTTTTTGAAGTGGACAATGTTCTCATTCTAGGACATCTATGTAGACATTATGGCCACAAGCCATACCTCTAGAAGGTTGAGGCCATTAGCATAATTTCTTAGGTGTGTGCTAATGTAAGCAAGGTAAGAAGATCCTTGAGAGCCTGTGTCTTCTATGTGATCTAGATTCCTCACTTTGTTCATGTTATGAACCCTTTATATGATCTTCTAAGAAAGAGAAAGAAAATTATTTGGACAAAAAAGTAATCAAGGTCCATGTGTAAATTGAAGCAATTGATAATTGAATCTTTGATTCTAAAGTGTGTTGCTTATGGGTCAAAATCCTATCATTTAAAATATTGATACTAGTCCTATGGGTATAGGTTCGGTCATAGGTCAAGATGATGATGAGGGATAGAGATACACAGTTTCTTTGGTGCAAAGATATTACATGACATCACAAAAATTATCCACAGATAACAAGATATTTATGGGGATTGGTTAGTACTTTAAAATTCAATAAAGAATATTTCATTAGAGACAATGTTCTTGTACAGACTAACTATCTTCCACTAATAGGTATGATAGCAAATATTCCTTCTCTAGATATTGTGATGCTTAGGTAGACCTCATATGTGAGGTTTATTAATCCGGATTTTATTCACATAATTGGAAAGCTAAATACAGTTGCTAATATGCTTTCAAGTGTAAAGTTTGATGATGATTGTGATGATGATGATGATGCAAAAAGAGATATAAACATGATGAGATTTGATCCTGTTTGCAGCCGATGTGAGCGACCACTTTCTTTGTAAAAAATATCATTCTAATGAAATGAGATGGGAATTTTTGGAGATACTAAGAGTTTTTGGAGAAGTGTAATTTTAGTGATTTTGTATTCTAGATGTTTGGAATAGTGTGTATCGCTTACAAAGATGTACGGTGTTGCACCTTGTAGGCATATTGCGGAAGCGATGAGTACGAAGAAATGCAGATTCACAAAGATTGAATACTAGTGAAGTTTGTAGAATCCAAAGAACTCAATTGTAAGAAGATACTATATTGCAATAGTTCACATTCTCTATAATCAAGAATCTGTTTGTTGTTGTGGTGTTACAACTCTGTCTATACTGTGTGGTGTGAAAGATTAATGTGTATAATGAATATCTATGTAAGGTGTGCGGAATAGAAACACATGTTTATGATTACCATGTATTCACAAATCCTCCTTCCCAAACCTATCCTTTGGGTACTGTAAGACTACAATGAACAGTAACGCCCAAATATTATGGCAACCATGATGGGATGGGGTAACAAAACACAACACAAAGTGGATAGATGCTAGTACAAAGTGGCAAGGAGTACTTAAAAAAGACTTATCATCAAGATTATTTAGACAAATTCATGCAACAAACCATAGCAACATTGAAGCTTGAAGATATTCCTCTCAAAGATGCAATTACTATCATGGAGGAAGTGCAGTATTGGGTGAAAACCGGAGTTTTACCTCCTTGGCTTTTGAAGGACTTACTTTTTGAGAGGAGGGATGGCAAGTTAACCAAAGTATTCTGGCAAGGGGAATTCAGTGGAACCGACCAGTAGAGCCACCTGTGGGAAGAAAAATACCTTGTTGAAGTAGGCCAAAGGGGCAATAGTGAACCTCCACCAGAGTTGCAATTAGCCCTAGTAGCTTTGACTCAAACCGGTACCTTATAGATGCTTAGAAACTCGATGGCAAACAGAAACCCATTGCTAAGGTTAAACTATATTCATTTTTATGGGTGAGTGGATGAGGATCCGGATGTGCATGTATACACATTTGAAAATCAATACATATGTAACCATATTAATGTACATGATGATAGGCAAAAGTTCCAGGTATTCCAACCCACGTTGGTCGGTGATGCAGTAAAATGGCTTATTGAGTACTTTTTCAACTATTTTTCAACTTATGATGAGTTGAAGTAGGCCATTTTAGAGCGATTCTAGACTACCAAGAGCATTTCAAAGCTATACTCTTCATTGCAGTATATGATGTAGAAGGGAACAGTCGAACAATATGTGTCAGATTTCAGATCCACGATGCGGTAGTTCCCAGTAGACAAATGTCCTTCCGAAGAGATGCTAATAGAATCTTATGTCAATGGACTTCAACCACCCATCAAAGAAAAGATTTATATGTATACATTTGACCAATCTCGTACACTTGATCAAATCATTGTTTTAGCTATAAGGATGGATCGAAAGATGCAATTTGCGAACTTGGGTTTTGAGAAGACTAATTTGGCATTCAAGAAAGGTACGACTTCAGAGAAGCAATTGCATTGTTTACAGTGTAGGAATGTGAGCCACATCACGGTGGAATGCGCATTGAATCAGGTGTTTTTGCCAATTTTTTACAAGACTAATCACAATTTAGAGCAATTTCATTTTAATGCAAGAAATACATTAGTCGCTACTACACAAGTAGATGTACCTTCGTGGAAAGGGAATGCAGCTGGATATAAGCCCCAAGTCCCTATCGAACAATGGTAGAATAGTAAAGACATTAGATTTTCAAGACCATCCCAACATCCGGATTCACAACAATTTCCAAAGCAGCGGTGTAGTTTTCGGCAAAACAAGCAAGAATTCGGTAGAGTTTGGAGGTTTCAACAACCTGGGCTAGGCAATTTGGGTAATCGATCAATTGAATGTCAGTTCTATTTACAATATGGTCATAGACGATGGGAATGCAAGGAGTCCAAAGAGTATGATAAAAAAAAACAAGAAGCTAAGCTTAAGGCATCCATGGCCAATGTGGTGACCTTAGAGTATCTACAGACTTCTGCATCAATGGTTACCCAGTCCCAGAAATGTTGGCTATGAGCTTATTGTAATTTGTGTGTGAACCCTCTCCATGTAAGAGAGTAATCTTATCCTCTCCTTATCTCTTGTTTGATTGGCCATATAGCCTTCTATTTTTGTATAAAAAAGACCTTTTGGGTCACCTAATTGAAGGCACACATTTTCATCTTATCTCATCTGTGCGTACGAGAAGAGAATCCCATTCTCTATCTCTCTAGATTTTTGTCTACCTCTTCATCGTCATCATGAGCCATCTCTGCTGCGCCATCGCTAAGAGTTCAACAAGTGGTATCAGAGCCTTGTTCACATCTTGAAGAGAAGGCAAAGAAAAGTTCTACACTCGTAGCGGACGTTTGAAGGTTTCAAAAAATGTTCATCCTCTCCCTGCCACAGCCATCGCTGCTGCACCTCTTTGTCTTCATACGCTTGCTATTCAGGCCGTAGTTCATGGGGCTACTGCAGCTACCGCAGTGGGTTTCTACTCTTGATCATGCCCCAACGCCGAGGCGATTATGAAGGGAAAGATGCAAGAGCACTTTAATGGCGACCCTTCTATCGTCGCTGGTATAGTGCGCAGGTTCTTCCACGATTGCCTTGTTGGGGTTGCCACGCTTCTCTCCTTTTGCTGTCCACGCACTCGTTCTTGTGTAGATCTACTTGCCTTCGCTGCCAGATATTATGTCTTCCTGATTGATGGCCCAAGCTACTCTGTCGGAGGGGGTCAATAGCTTGCGATCAGTGATAACCGATGCAGACATCCTTCCGTCTCCTTTCTCCAATCAATAAATATCTCTCATATAATTTTTCATTGTTCCTTGTTCGAATAAACGCGCTCATCCACTAAATTGTGAGTGGAGCATATAAGTATTGTAAAAAACCTTTATTCTTGTGGATATGGCACAAGTATAGCGGCCCTCAGTGCGTTATTCAATGGTGGACTCAGCTACGACGCATGCTTCGAGCTTCGATGTGATTCCTCGTCTGTCCTCAAATGGTGTATAGCTAGTGCATCCGTCATTATCACCTCCACCAATTTCTACCCTCAAAATTTTGCGCTTCCAAATAATGCAAGTCGTTGGTGTAATTTCCCACTTCAGTAGTGTGACATGGCATAGCACGCCTACGTAAAGATCGGTAGCTACAAATCTTCCCATGACAGCTGCTCACTTGCACAATGGCTGCAAGAGCACTCAGAGATAATCACATAAGGCCATATAAGTTCTGTCATTCTACATTGTGAACTCATAGTGCATAGAAAGTATTGATGTTTTTGTAACCAGTTATATTCACATAACAGATATTTTTGTAAGGAGTTAGATACTGACCTTGGAGAGTCTCCAAGAGTTAAGACCTCTCCAAAATGAGTGAGAAGCCTTTTGACAAATTTAATGGCCAAGGTTTTCACACATGGCAAACTAAAATCAAGGGTCATCTCATGACTAAACAATTATGGGCGGTTACGAAACCATTAACACCAAACGAAACACTTGAACATAGAAGAGGGCTACCATATTTCACCGAAAAGGATGAACAAGCACTTGGAATGTTACTCACCTCTTTAGATGATAACTATGTACATTTCTTGGATGATTGCACTACCGGAAATGAAGCATGTATTACTCTAGAGCAGAACTTTGGAGCTATCTCTAGAAACTCCAAGATAGCACTTAAAATGCAACTTTATTCTCTTATGGTGTCTCAAGGAGAAGATATACCTACTCTTGTAAAAAAGCTAAAGAGTATATGTACCCAATTAGCATATGTGCAATGCCCTATTGAAAATGAGGATCAAGTAGCCGTTCTACTCAAAGCTATGCCCGATGATAAGTTTGGGCAAATTGTAACTGTTCTTAAAGAAAAGGACCCTATCCCTAGGCTAGAGGATGTCATTAATTCTCTACAACAGCATGAAAATAAGTTGACAACACATGATGAATTCACAACAAAAGCCTTGGTTGTAAGAGCTACAAAATGCATTCATTGTAATCGCACCAACCATTTGTTGAAGGATTGTTATCAAGTCAACCCTTGCAAAATATGTGGTAAAACCAACCATGCTACAAAGGATTGTCATCTACGCAACAACAACATCAACAACAAGAAAGGAGCTTTCAACAAAAATCCAAGCAATGTCAACGTAGCAGAGGAGACAAATGAAGAAGATGCTCAAGTGAATTTTGTCTATGATTATGTGTTGTAAAACATCCCCTTTGTACCATCCTCATATTTATAGGGAAGGATTTGTACCACCCATGAGTTTGTTGAAGGAAGGATATAAACATTGTACCACCTTCTTTGTACATGGGAAGGAATCATATTTTTGTACCACCCTAGTCTAGTTGTGAGGAAAGGATAGTCCCTATAAGAGCTATGTACAATCAGCTCAAGGGGGGGATTCTTGGCTATGAGCTTATTGTAGTTTGTGTGTGAACCCTCTCCATGTAAGAGAGTAATCTTATCCTCTCCTTATCTCTTGTTTGATTGGCCATATAGCCTTCTGTTTTTGTATAAAAAGACCTTTTGGGTCACCTAATTGAAGGCACACATTTTCATCTTATCTCATCTATGCATACGATAAGAGAATCCCATTCTCTATCTCTCTACATTTTTGTCTACCTCTTCATCATCATCATGAGCCATCTCTGCTGTGCCATCGCTAAGAGTTCAACAAGAAAGAGTATCCGAGTGGACAAAAATTGGATCATCTAGCACCTATCGACCAAAAGCAAACACTTAAGAAAGTAGTACAGTGGGCAAGGGAGTATCCGCCGCACTATGTGGAGCCTCGATTAGTTCCAGCGGCACCTTCCAAAAAGAAGCGACATAATACAAGTGGTAAGAAACTTGATGAACTTATTCAAGAGTCAAAGAAGAATGCTCGACCATCAACAAATTCATCGGTGTCTGAAGTGTTGTAGGTTGTGCCTATAGATCAGGAGACTACTAGCAGATCTCAAAATCAGCAAGTCCGAATGGAATAGAAACAAGGGGATAGACCTTGGAACATCGGTGGATGATGGGTATTGTGAGTTCTTACAAGATTCACATATCAAACTATCATTGGGAGCTTTACTAGAGCTAGTCCCCGCTTTTCGAAAGCAATTATTAAGACAGCTACAAGAAAAATATTCACCTTCTCTGAGTCTGGAACCCTCGTTTTCAATGGTAAGGGATGTGCTTGACAAGATAGTGGATTATAAGGTCCCTAAGATCACAATGCATGGATGCTTGTGGATGGTATGTATGCATGATGAGAACAAAAGAAAACCATACACATGAATCAATTTTGAAAGGAATAATGGTCCAAAAAGGGATCTTCTTCTACACTTTCAAAATTGAAGCATATGCATGGGTGTTTGTGGATAGTATGCATGCATGTGGTTCCTGATTTATGAATATATAGAAACTTAGCATCACAATCTCAATTGATAATCCTCATTGGTTCAAGGCAAAATTATAGAGCCTTCTCACACATAAAAAGAGTTAAAAGGATACATGTAAAAACACATAAGAGACAAGAGACAAGAGAGAATATGAGACAAGAGACTTGAATTAAAATATATTTTGATGAAATACATGTATATGAGCATTGTTGTGCATCAAGCTAGGCATTCTTATGATCAAAAATAGTCTGCGTGACTCTCCCACCATGAGAGTTCAACTGAATGTCACACATAAGAGGATAGGTTCCACTTCATTGACCCTATATCTTTCTAGGAGCGTATTGTAGTCTCATCTTCATTATGTTTATTGAATTTTGTTATTTCTTCTATTTTTAAATCTGTGTTCTCATAGATGACATCATTTGATGATGGATTAATATTGATTTTTTGGTACTTCCTCTTCATCTTCTGTAGAATGAGCATAGAGTATAATCATTCTCATCAAGTAGATTATTACCCTTGCCATGTAGAAGGATTCTAATTTCTCTCTATGATGCCGATAAATCAATATTTGATGATAATTCATCAACATGAATTTCTTCAATATCTCTAACAATAAACTTTTCAAACCATGATAGACCTCTCAGTTGAGCATGAATGACTGCCTCCAAGGGAAAGCATCAGGTTTTTTGTAAAAAAATGATTGTTCAATGTGCCTAGGAAGAATATACGATTCTCTTGTTAATCTCATTTTTTTTAAGAGTTAATTTCCCAAAACCTAGATATTTCCCTTTTCAAAGTGGAATTATTACCTTTGTAGTAGCTCAAAACCAATCAACCTTCAAAATAACCTATCAAAATATAAAAAAGGTCAAACCTCATTATTATGTGCTTAAAAAATAATAAACCATATCATAAAAAATATATTTTTTCTTACTTTTTTGAAGATACAAAATGACATTTCATAGATACCAGTGACTGTTCCTACATAGCCAAGTTCTCTATTTATAAGGTTTGTATCTTTTGAAATAGCAGGTGATAATTGCTTGAAAGAAGCAATGATGCTAGAATCCTCTCTTTTATGCAAAGAATCAATAACTTTTATTCTAATATGTTGTCCATAAGCCTACATATTGGTGAACATTAGGGCTTGCAATAAGAAATAAATTATTAGTAGACAAACCAATATACATATGCACAAAAATAGAATATTAGTAGAATCAAATTACTTTTCTTTCACAACCTATCATTAACTCCCTCTGCTCGTCTAAGATTTGATCATTATTTGCATTGACTCATTGCATACAAGTATATAGCCAATCTGTGAAAGAAGATATATCTGAATTCTCATTACTATCAAGATTATGTCTAAATCTTTTGTTTCTCTGTCTTTTACTTTCACGATATTGAAGTTCTTGTTCATGCTTATTGATGAATCCTTGCATGCATTCACTATTATATGCAATAAAAGTGGAAATATCACTTTTTTCTTGCAACACTAATTGAAATGGAACTCCCTTTCCTGATCATACCTCATCTATCAATTTTGAAGAAGATTCATTAGACTATGCACGTGGAGATTCTTCATGAACTCTTTCAAGGTATTCACTAACATAGTACATGCACTCCTCAAACATCCATCCCTTTGCCATAGTTCATTTTAGTTGTTCTCTTTGTTGCACATAATCTTTTAATATGCGCATAAATTGCTCAATGCAAAACATCCATCGAGTGTTTACAAATCTTGTAATCGCTATTTCATCCACAAAATGGATCAATGAATGAACCTCGATATCAAAAAAAGATGTTGGAAGATCTTTGTCTATTAGACATAGTAGCTCCTTGCATTCATGTTTCTTTTGTGGGATCAAGTCTTTGTCAATCCCTTTTGATGAAATCCACCTATTATCAATCATAACTTAAGCTATAAAGAAATGAATTCGTAAAGAAAGGATATCAAATAATCTTATATATAAAACATAAAAGTATGATAATTAGCTTATATGCAATCCAAGACAATAGATCACATCTTGTACTCGTTTTGTTGCACATTCATCAATAACAAGAGGTAGAATGCGCTTTTGAAAGTTATGCCAATAATGTGTTTTTAACCTAGATAAACTCTTGTCATCCAAAGCAAACATGTTTTCAAAAGATGATCCATACCCCGTAGGTGTTCAAATCGATTGAATCCTATTGTTGATAGTTTGCATCTCCTTTGTCGTAAGTATCCAAGGAGTAGGTTCATAAGTTGTTTCCTATTCATTTTTATAAAAAATTGGCCATAACTTTGGTTTTGAGTTTTGATAATTTAAATCATTTTTTGATGTTGTTGTGTCTTTTAATCCAAGAAGATGTTGCCATAATGAATAACCAACATTCTTGAATATATACATAGGATCAAGAAGATGATAGATCTTTTATTCTCTCCAATACTCCAAAGAATACCATATCAACATATTCTCTACTAGTGAAAAATTTCCTTTACCTTTAATCTTCAAATTCTCATCATCTTCATCATTAGTGATGATTTTAGATTGTGGATTTATGAGAGGCTATTCTTTCTGTTTTGGATACCAACCCATAGGTATCATTGGTTTTGGACACTAACCTATTTCAATCTATCCGTTTAAGTGTATCACTTCTCTTTTGCGACACAATGGATGATTTTACGGCAAAAGCTTTCCTTCACCAAAGTGTACTAACCCTCATAATCAAATTGGGGCAAGATCTTTTCATGCATTAGGAATTCAGAAGAAGAAATCCAAAGAGAAAGTGAAAGTGAGTTTTGTACACACTATAGGGAGAGAAAGATAAGGAATGGATGCAACAAGGACAACACGAAAGGCCTAGAGGATATAGGCCTCAAAGAGGCATGGATGACTTTCCCTTGCCTAGACTAAGAGAGCACCCAGAAATTTTGAGGCCTACCAAACTAGTGAAATCTATGAAGAACTACTTTGATGGTATTGGTGACCCCTATGATCATGTTCTAGAGTTCAAACAAGTATTGAGGGCAAAACAAGTGGAGGTTGTTCATTTAGTAAAACATTATCAGGATGAAATTGAAGTATTTTGATGGTGATGCACCACAATGCGCTCTCCTTCTCGAGAGCTCCATGAGGATATCCTTAAAGTAGAAAACCAAGATCCTAGGGTTGCACACAATACTCTTCATAGAGGTTGTAGAATATGCAGAAAAACACAGGACATAGGGAGCATGAACAAAGACTTCATAGGTGTTACAAATGTGGTTGAACTTGTAGTCTATGGCTGATTAATCCACTATATGTTTTATTAAAGAACATATACAAGAATTTCTGACGGCCATTTGGCATTTCACATGGACACGAATGGTAACAATATCCCACTAAAGGCCAATATGGTCAAAGTAAATATGGGAGAACAAATGAAGAATGATAAAGAATACCAAAGTGTAAGTATAAAAAATATACCTCCCACCTGATGGGCATGTTACACAGTATACAAGTGACTATGTAAGATCATGAATCAAGTAATCTCCATCAAGTGACAACACTGTCAAAAGCTATCCTATGGTAGAGCTTTAGTCAAAGCATCTACAAAATTATCTTTAATGTGAGCCTTCTCAAGAATAATGCGTTTGGTGGCTAACCAATCTCTAATGAAGTGATACCTCACCTCAATGTGCTTGGTCTTTGCATGATAGACCGGATTCTTAGCCAAAGCAATGGCACTCTGACTATCACTAAGCAAACGAGGTACATGTTCAGGTAAACCCATATCACAAGCAAGATGAGAAAGTGACAATGCTTCCTTACATGCCTCACTTGCTGCAACATACTCTATTTATGTGGTGGAAACAATTGTACATTCTTGAAGATGAGATCTCCAAGAGATAGCACCTCTAGCAAAATGAAAAATGTATCGTGATGTAGACTTACGATTGTCTACCAAACCAACATAGTCACAATTTATGTAGCCAATAATGGATGCTTTCCCTCTGCCTAACCATAAATGTTTTTCCTTAGTGCCACTCAGACATCAATGTTTCTTTCCATGATAAGACATATATCTGCTCACAACTCCCACTGTAAATGCAATGTCTTGTCTTGTAGCTACCATAGCATACATGAGACTACCAACATCACACTCATAAGGAATTTTGGTCATGAATTCCTTTTCCTCATTTGACTTGGGTAATCATCCTTGCTCAATTTCAAATATGTGAGCAACGGTGTACTCAATGCCTTTCCACCCTACATATTGAAGCTGTGAAGTACTTTGGATATGTACTAAATTTGACACAAGTATATGCATATTTTACTCCTATCACGGGTAATGCACATGCCAAGAATATGTTTGGAGTCCCCCAAATCCTTCATATAAAATGTCTAACTCAACTTCTTTTTGATAACTGACAAGTCATAAGAGGACTTCCAACAATTTACATATCAATGACATAAAGTATCAAGCATATCAAGATGCCATTTGAGCATCCCTTTGTGTAGAGACAATGGTGCTCATTGCTTTGAGAATAACCTTGATACTTCATAAAAGCATCAAACTTTTGGTATCATTATCTAGGGGACTATTTAAGACCATAAAAGCTCTTCTTGAGCTTACAAAATAGAATTTCTTTGCGAGGAACTACATAACCCTTTGGTTGTTCCATATAGATCTCATTTGCAAGATCTCCATAAAACAAAGAAGCTTCCACATCCATTTGGACTAGCTCTAAGTTCTCCATTGCAATGACTCCAAGAAAAATTCGTAGGGTAGTCATCTTGACCACTCGAGAGAAGATTTCCTTGACATCAACACCATGTTGTTGCTTAAAAACCTTTAAAACAAGTTGTGTTTCATACTTTGGAGAAGCATTATATGATGTGAATTTCAACTTATATTCCCATTTGCATGGTAAAGCTTTCCTGCCCTTTGGCAAAGGTACTAAATCTCAAGTACCATTCTTATGAATAGAATCCAACTCACTCTTCATGGTGACATGATCTATTGTCTTTATAGCCTATTCGTAGCAATAAGGCTCATCAACATATGTTAGCATAACAAAATCCAAACCAATCATATCTATCAAGTGGATGTGAGACACATGTAGAGCATCTCAATGGTTGCTGAACAAGAACATTTGCAGACTAATCTAATCAAACATTCTCTTGAACATCCCTATGTGCAACATTGTTATGCATGCTAACAAGAGGAATAGTATCCTAAAACATCACTCTTCTCACTTCAAGCTTCTGAATGGGTCATTTATGCATCTTAGACTCATTGAAAATGACATCACTACTTGTGAGCACTAATGATGTTTCAAGATCCCATAAGCGACAAATTGTCCTTCTCAACCATATCCAAGAAAAATGCATTTCTTTGACTTATGGTCCAAGTTTTTTCTAAGATCTTGGGTATATGAACATATGCTTGACACCCAAAAACTTGAAGATGATCATAATATGGAGGTTTCTGTGTCCATAACTCTTGTGCCACTTTCAGACCTTTGGCAGTACTAGATGAAAGCTTAATCACATGAACTGCAGTCAATAATGCTTCTATCCAAAAGCCTTGTGAGAGGTTTGCATGATGCAACATAGAAACTACTCTATCTTGAATATTCCTATTCATCCTTTCAACTACACCATTTTGTATTAGGGTATAAGGAGCTGTAAAATCTCTACAAATCCCTTTTGACTGACAAAAAAAGATGAATTCATGTGAGGTATAATCATCCCCATTATCTAAATGTAAATCCTTAAGCTTAGTTCCTTTTTCAGTCTCAACTAAAGCAAGCCATTTTTTGAAAGTAGGGGATACCTCATCCTTTGCTTTGATAGGATATACCCAGACTTTTCTAATAGCATCATCTATGAAAGTGAAAAAATAAAGAGAACCACCTAATGAACCTTTTGGCATAGGACCACACACATCTATATGACATAGATCTAAAGGCTTAATTAAAGAGTCAATGTGCCTCTTGTGCACATTCCTAGTTTGCTTTCCATATTGACAATGCTCAGAAAATGGAAAATCACAGAAAGATAACACAGGTAAGTAGCCAAAACGAGAAAGATTTTCCATTCCACTATGTGATATATGTCCCAAATGTTCATGCCAAATACAAGCCATAGGCTATCAAGTAACATCTAAGAAGTGTTCTTTTTGTGATACAAACAAAGGATAAAGTGATTCAACTTTTCTTCCTTTTGTAATAACCATATTGCCCTTTGATATATGAAAAGAGTGAGCATAGAAGAACACCTTGTAACTAAGTTCATCAAGTTGACATACTGGCATCAAACTACATGATAACTGAGCTACATGGCATACATTATGCATATTAAATTTTGAACCATCAATGAATTGCAAAACCACATCTCAAATCCACACAAGGTCATACTAGTAAGAGTCACCAAGCCTCATGGTACCAAGAGACTTTGCTGCATAATTAGAGAACCATTCTCTATGTCGTGTCACATGCAAAAAAAGCAGAAGAATCTAGCAGCCACATGTGGGAAAGAGAGTCATTCATAAGAGCCTCAGTTGGCATAGTGTTATCAAGTGTCAACACATTAGAAATAGCATTAATTTCTTGAATCTTCGAAGTCAAATTAGATGGTGCAACTTGTTGTTTAACATGCCCATCAACATTCTGTCCTTTCCCTTTAGCATTATTTAATGCATAACAATTTTTCTTCATGTGTTTTTCTTAGGAAAATAATGGCATTCGATATCCCTCTTCTTTGATTTACTTCTACTCTTATTTTGTTGATCATTCTTTTTCTTATTCTTGCTCCTACCATGTTGCTCATTCTTTCCTTGGTAAGAATCATGAACATTGTATGCATCTCCACTATGAGTGCCAACCATAGATTTTCTATGAATTTTCCTCACTAAAGAGTGCTCCACATTTGTCATCATAGACTAGTTTACCACCAAGTGCACTATTGCTAATAGTTGTGCAAAACATATCCCATGATGATGGCAAGATGCATAACAACAATATTGCTGTCATTTTATTATTATCCATCTCCATTTTTTGAGCTTCTAACTGGGAGAATATAGCATCAAAATCATTTAGATGAGCAGCAACACTATCTATATCCTTCGTGTGAAGATCATATAATTTTCTCATGATATACATTTTATTTGATGTCATTTCTTTTTCATATGTATTGCATAACTTCTTCCAAAGCTCCTCTACACTTTCACAGTCCAATATTGTAAAGTAAATATTATCTGCTAAGTGCAATCAAATGGTAGACCTGGCCATTTTATCTATCTCATCCCAATCATCTTCATCCATGTCAGCAAGCTTCTTTGAGGTTCCATTTACTGGATTCCATTTCCTCTTATGAATCAGCACATCTTTAATATGATTCTTCCATAGAGCAAAGTTTGTGCCATCAATTTTTTTCATCTCAAAATAGTCTTTGCCTTGCAAGTTATAGCTCCTCCTTGGAACACTAGCATTAGACCCTGATCCACCAGATGTACTTGAGACCTCTAATGCCATGATGATAGAGAACTTAGTATAATGATAATGGAGCTAGAAGAGTCCAAACACCAACAAATAAGTGTATCAGGGAGTAAACCGACTACTGTATAGTTGACAAAATCAAAAATCTAGAAAAATTTTGCTAGAGTATCCACTACAAAATGATCATATGACCAGTGTCAAAATATCATAAAACTGCAATTACTAACATGTTTACTTGCATAGTGAATGATTGGATCCATTGCATATAATGAGTTACCCAAAAGAAGGCAACTAGGCTTATGGATCACCTATGATCAACTATCATACATCTCCTATGGTGAGGCTGGGTAAGTCTTCCACCTCCATCACCAATGAAACCCCGACATCTGGGTGTCTCGTAATTAAGAAAACCTCACCACGACCCTCTTTATCAAACATAAAAGGCTTTATGCAAAAAACATAATCGCTATATCAATGACCACATGGACATACATAAGTGGTATCCATAAAAGCGTACATGGTGTGTATGTGCTCAATATATGTGGTAAAATGAAACTAAAAGGCTGAATGCATAGGCAAAAACTATCCAACAAAACTTGCAAGTGTCTGTCAACTCTATTGTTTTAGGCTAAAAAACATGCATAAATTTGTAGTGGATGCTCCCACCAAAATTGAGGACCTTTTGAGAAAGCTATAATTTTACAAATGTGGCTGAGAACACAGCCCTACAAGTTAATATTTATTGTCAGAGAAGTACACAAAACACTTTTCTTGATGTTCTTTGATGTGTGTGAAGAGAACTATGTTTGCAACTACTCCAAAATGGCTCCAAAATACACCCCAAAAATGCTTCCAAAATAGGCTTTGAAAGCAAAGAATGAAGCTTGCATATTCCCCTTCTTCAAAAACCACAAGAGTGTAGCTTAGTGGCAAGAGATTGCCATGGTTAAGCTTGCATATTCCCCTTCTTCAAAAACCACAAGAGTGTAGCTTAGTGGCAAGAGATTGCCATGGTTAAGCGAGTTCTGGGGGGAAGAGTACTGGGATGGGTGACATGGTGGGAAGTACGAGGAACCTCTATCTTCCTTGATCGTTGAGCTCCTCCCTCGCGTGTAGCCAATGGCACCAATGGTGACTTCGGTGACTCCGATGACAATGTATGCCAAGGTCTATGCCTTGGTCACTGCCTTAGTCATAATCCTTAGGTGGGTGGGTAGGTGCTCGCTTTGCTCGCACAAAAGGAACAAAGATTTTGTGCCAAAATGCTCTAATACTAGTGAAGTATTTCGATGTTGATGTACCACAATGTACTCTCCTTCTTAAGAGCTCCATGAAAATATCCTTGGAGTAGAAAACCAAGCTCCTACGGCCACATACGATACTCCACATAGAGGATATAGAATACACAAAAAAAACATAGTACATAGGGAGCACGAACACAGACTTCGTGGGTGTTATAAATGCAGTCGAACTTGCAGTCTATGGCTAACCAGGCCACTATTTTCTTTTATTAAAGAACATATACAAGAATGTCTGATGGCCATTTGGTCTTTTACATGGACACTAATGGTAACACGGAGGATTTGTTTCTTAAATCTTATCTTTTGCTAACCATGATCTGATATCTTGTCTGCAGAATGATTAATAAAGGTGTAAATTTTCTTAAGTATTTGATTGATGGAACGTGTGATGAGAAGCTTTCATTCGTACTTTTTTGTGTGGTTTTCACATAGCATGATCATAGCAACTTGTAATTACATGTATAAAGTTCAATAATCCTTTTACCTTCAAAATTCATGTATAACTTTCTAATTGCTTAAGAAAAATCCTAAAAAGAACTTCACTTCAAATTGAGAACTTTAGGAAATTTTAACACTCTGAAACCTTGATTGTATTTTGGACGTAACCCTTTAAAAACCTACCTTGTATACCCCCTGAGAAACCATGTAAATGTTTAACTTAGAAACCTCAGAACCCTAGAATTTTGAACCCCAATGTGAAACCCTAGAGTCCTTGAGTTTAGAAACCCTAGGTAAATAACTTTAAACTAACCTTTGAAAACCAATTCCCTAGAGACCCTATAATTCAACTCTTGGAACCTTAACTTGAAACCCTAAGAAACCCTAGGTTTTAAACCCTTGATGTATATATTTAACCATCAATTATGAGTTGGAAAACCTTGCCATAAGAAACCATGGATCTTCTCAAATATAAACCCTAGTTAGGAAATTTAGGAACTCATTTTTCCGAACACTAACCCTTAATTTAACTAATTTATTTGTACCTATGTGTGAAAAGGAATAAAACCTTAATCAAAAGAAAAAGAAATGAAAAAATGAAAAATAAATAGAAAAATAAAAAGAGAAATATAAAAATAGGAAAAGAGAAAATCAAATTAGAAAGGAAAGATTGGATTTTCTAAATTTAGAAAAGAACAAAAATAAGATATTCTAAAAATAGAATGGAAAAATTGGAAGGATTTAAAGATCTAGGAAAAGAACCTTGGGAAACCTGTAATCACATGCCTAGCCTTCATTAGGGTTTTCCATTAATTTCTCTTCCATGAACGTTTTGATTCCACTTCTCTTACTTTTTCCCTTTGTGTTCTTAATTCTTTGAGTAAGGGAGAGAGAGAGAGAGGGAGAGTCCCTTATCTCTCTTTCCTCTTACTTCCACTCCATGAATTCATTAAGAGAAAATAGAAAAGATGAGGAAGAAAGCACACCATCTCTCCATTCTTCTTCCTCTTGCTCCAATTGAAACCATATCTTACTACTCTAGCAAACACAGTGTAAGGAGAACGAGAGAGCAAATCGATTTTTTCATTCATATTTTCTTTCGATTTCATTACTGCGTTGGAGAGGAGATTGGAGGGGGTAGAGAGAGAGAGAGAAGAAAGATAGGGAGGAGAGAGAGAGAGTGTGTGTGTGTGCATGTGTGTGTGTGAGAGAAAGAGGTGTGTGTGAGAGAGAGAAAGAGGTGTGTGTTATGGGGCCTATAGAGATTGGTGATTGCATCAACAAATCATAGCTTAGCGGTGTGCTTGAGAAGACACACACACACACGCACACACACACCCATACATACATATATATATATATATATATATATATATATATATATATATATATATATATATATATATATATATATATATATATATATATATATATATATATATATATAGAGAGAGAGAGAGAGAGAGAGAGAGAGAGAGAGAGAGAGAGAGAGAGAGAGGAAGTCAGAAGAGGGTGAAAGAGAGAGAGTGAGACAGGAGGGAGCGATTTTTATCTTTCCACCTGCTTATGACTGATGAGAGAGAGAGAGAGAGAAAGTGCATCCTCTGCCTACCTATTAGAGAGAGAGAGAGAGAGAGAGAGAGAGAGAGAGAATACATGGACAATATTCTTTAGCACATATGTCACCTCGATGCTATCTTGGGAAAAAATGGAGGAAATAGCTGTGCCCGATCGATTTAGTGATTTGCAAAGAAAATCTATTCTTATGAGAGAGCATTCATCTCTAGTAGCTACACCATTGAGCTTTAGTGAACTTCGCAGACATAGGGAATATGTTTTTGAGGATGCTCCTCAGAGATTCGTGGCTAATCCTTGCTGTGGGTGTAGAAGAGAAAGAGAAATGTGGAGCGATTAGAGGCTCGGAGAGAATCGGACCTCTATAGAGATTATAAACGGAGAATACATAGAGAATGGAATCAAGACAAAAACATAGGAGAGAGTAGTGATGCAAACGTTCAATAGAATTTGATTATAACTAGGAATGGACATAAAATAATGCAATAGCAAGATTGAGCACATTACTGAGAGAGAGAGATATGAGACTCAATTGATGTATTAGATTTGATCAAAGATCGGTGCTACACAAGTAGTGAGAGAGAGAGAGAGAGAGAGAGAATAATAGAGAGAAAAAGACATGGACGTTATGCACGTAGAGATGGGAGAGAGAGAGAGAGGGGGGCAGAGAGAGGGAGAGAGAGAGAGAGAGAGAGAGAGAGAGAGAGAGAGAGAGAGAGAGAGAGAGAGAGAGAGAGAGCAAAGGGGTTCTGTAGGTAGGAGGCACAAAGAGGATATAGCAGCAGAGAGAGAGATGAAAGAGAGACAAAGAGAGAGGGATGGAGAAAGAGATAGATAGATAGATAGAGAGAGAGACATAGAGTGCTATTCTGATCAACGTGTTGTTGGGCATCACTCTGAGAGAGAGAGAGAGAGAGAGAGAGAGAGAGAGAGAGAGAGAGAGAGAGAGAGAGAGAGAGAGAGAGAGAGAGAAGTGAAGAGTATGGAGAGAGAGAGAGAGATGATTTGTGGTAGATTTTTGGTGCAGAGAAAAAATTAGGTAGAAAGAGTTAATGAAGGCAATGGGAGAGATAGAGAGACAATGAAGGCATTAAGAGAGAGATAGAGGGGAGAGAGAGAGAGTGAGAAAGGGAAGGATGAGAAATATAGAGGTAGATTTTGACAATCGATGCGCATACTCAAAGAAACGGAGAGAGAGAGAGAGAGAGAGAGAGAGAGAGAGAGAGAGAGAGAGAGAGAGAGAGAGAGAGAGAGAGAGAGAGAGAGAGAGGCACATAGACATCACGCACAGAGTGAGAGAGCATTTTCCCACTTGAATTAAGGACCAAAAAGGTTTTATGTTTTTAAAAGCTTAATTTCAATTTAATATTCGATAAATCTTGAACGATTGAAAGAACAAAGCATGTACGAGAATTAACACCACATTCACAAGATAACATTAAGTCGAACTGTGTGTGAGAAGTAACGTAAAAGCAACTTTCATTTCCTTTGTTACAAAAGATACACAAGGAAATGTTGTGATGGTAATCTTATGACGATATGGTGATTGCTTCTTATGAAGAGTTTTCAATGGAAAAGGAAAATAAGAATGTCCAATAAAATGAAATATAATGCAAAGGTAAAAATATAATGAAAAACGAAAAGAGAACATAATAGAGTATTATATTTTCATTCATAAGTGTGTTTAATTCATTTCAAATGTACTAATATGACCCATGAATTTTTCTTTCAGATAAACCCAAATATTTGAAGTAAAACAAAGACCAAAGAAGGTATTTTTGACAATGTAGCTAAGAAGACCGAAGTGAAGATTTCATATTCAGATCCGCACTATAGCAAAGTATATACTGATTTCAATCTACACTATAGCCGAATTTTAGAAGATCCTTACTTGTTTTTGAAGATCATTTACTTAGTTTGTATTAGGCTCTACCTATACACACTGTAAATTTTGATTTCATTTAGTTTGTATTAGGCCATCGCTACCTCCTAAGTAGTATGACAATCAGTAGCATGGTGTCTTTGGTTTTGGAACTCCTCTTGCCAGGATCCACTTCTTCTCCTACCTAGTCGATCGATTTCATTTCGAGATTTTGCTCCCTCTTCTAGCGCTTCTCTACTAACCTTGAAGTGTAGGTAGGTCTCAACAGCCTATCCCTTGGAAAGGTGACCAACGTGCAAACATTGGCTACTAGACAGGGGTGATGCACCTCTCGAGGGCTTGATCTAACCATACCCTTATTCCACCCATCACAACCTTTCTCTCTCCTATGGCTAAACCTGACATGAAGCTAGGTGGTTGCCTAGGAGATAGCAGTTCCTTGACTCGGCACCCACACCTTCAGATGACAAAAAGCACTATCACAAACTTGTAAAATTACTTGTTTTTAAGATTTTAAAAATAAATATAAAGATATTTTCATTGCATGAACCCATAGCTTCGACTTCAAATGAGAGTTCCAAGCATTTGTTTCCAAGCTCTATGTATACTTGCATTGCTACATGCACATAAAAAGAAAGATTATTTTTCCTACCTGAGTAGTCTAAACGATTCACTTTGAGAACTCTTTTAGTCTAAATGATTCACTCTATTCTATATTTAGTCTAAACAATTCACTTTGAGCACTCTTTTCAAAGGAGATAGATAACCCTCTTATCCCCCTCATGTGGAGCCCACTTGGATTTAATCTTGTTGTTTTTTTTATTTTAATTAAAGTTTATGAGAGTAGGCTATTATCAAACTTGCTTTTATAAAAAAAAGATAGGTAGACTTTATGAAAGCCACAAAAGAAAATCAAGTGACTCAAAGATAATTTACAATCACTCTAATCCTAGAAATAGAGTCTACTTAGCTAGTTTGATTGAGATTAAAGAGAGAGCTTTTAGACCAGCTGCATCTTCAAAGAATATAAAGGAATATGGGAGCAAACAAAGATTGTTTGATGTTTGATCTCCCATATTCACATATGTATCTCTTGTATTTGGATCTACTGATCGTCTCACAAGGTCTTCGGTCGTGTTCGGTTTAATCTCTTTCCTCTCTTCATTGTCGATAACGTAAATCGATAAATTTAATTTTATTGATGAATCTAGGCATTATGGTGGTATCCACTGCCAATGAATCTGCTACTTTGGTGATTGGTCCAAAGATACATGTAAGCTTTTTTGACATTTTCTCATCTAATATCTATGCTCCACTTGACACACTACCAAATTTATCTTCAATATTAATAAATGCTATTCTAGATAATTGTGCAATGAAATCTTTGTAATTAGATGCATCCATTGCTAGAGTGATTTGATCTTCTCTCATTCCATACATGTAGGAGCACGCAGATTCTTCTAAAAAATTTTTCTCTTGTTTGTTTATTTTACCTTCCATCTGTGCAAAATAGACTATCAGTAAGTGTATGGATAAACAAATCAATAGTATGTGTACACAAATGATAGACATATGGATAGTTAAATAAGTAGACTTATAATTAAATAGAAAGTGTAATTATAATTTTGAAGTGAATCTATGTAACTATTAAAAATGTAAGAGTCAAAGAATCTAATTGAAATAATAGTTCATATACATTCACTATACTATGTATGAGTATTGTCACAAAGAATCAGACAATCACAATAGTCCCTATACACTCTCTATACTATGAGTAGGAATTGAGGATCTATTGTTGTGTCATATACTACTATGAGAGTAAGAATCGATGTAGCCAGTCAGACAATCATAGTAGTGGTTTGTTTTTAAATATTTTTCATCAATGTATACACGTAAGAAACGCTTTCACGAGTCGAACATGTATACAATTGATTATTAAAATACACAAAACTAATTATATATATATAAATCAGGCATATGTAAGGGATGCATATGTGAATCATATAATATGCATGGTAGAATGAAAAAAACAATAAAATAAACAATAATAAAAATGAAATCAATACCTCAATGATACGGTGAAGGAAGCTTCTATGAAAGAAATGGTAGGATTAAAGCTCTCTAGAGTAGCAATGAAGCTCGTGTGGAATGAGATTTTCAATTGAATGAGAAAATATTTATATATTTTGCTACAAATTGCTTTTTGATCTAAAGCACTTATGATCGAAATTCTTTTCAATCGAAAGCGCTTTCGATCAAAATGCTTTTTGATTGAAAGTTAGCTCCACCTTCTTCAATGATGATAGCTCCTCCTTGTTCAATGATGATGGCTCCTCTTCATAGTGTATGTATCCTCAAGTCCTCCAACTTCTTCATGATGTTTTCCAAAATCTCCAACACAAGTAAGAGCTCCTTGAGATGATTGAGAAGTGATATTCCTTGATGCCCTCAAGTGAGCTTTGGCGTCCTTCTTATATAGTATTTCACATTGGGTTCATTTGTAGTGAAGGGGCTCAGTTGGGTGGATCAGGTCAACTACTAGTGTTTCAATGATGGTGCACAGCTAGGTTGCACTTACTTGATTGAATAATAAAAAAAATATTGAATATGTTTTTTTTATTCCTAGGTATCTGAATAAACACCAAAAAAACATGATTTGGATAAATTTTTGATCAAAATATATTCATCTACTTTGAGGAGTTGAAGGCTAGCTATCTCTCGTCTTGGTGGTGATTTTTCTCTCATCTTGGAGGTGGCTCTACACACATGCTTAGTGGAGGATTTTGACAATTGATGGACATTATGAATCAACATTATGATTGATTATGCATTGGTAACTTGTATCTTTTTCAATATTTTCATTACAATTGTATGAACAATTATTATGAATCAATTTTTTCCTTCTTTTCAATGGTTTCCTGCCTCTTTTCTTCCGATTCCCACCACACTTATCTTTTCTATTCTCTTTTATCATGATAAATTTTACAAGTTTTTTAATTAATTTCCATGATCTCAACTGTCTTTCTATGAGTGTCTTTATTTGAACTTTACCTCCCAAGTTGCCTGAAGCACCCCATGTGTACCATCTATTTGGAACACTGGCAATTGACGTAATCCTCCCAACTGAGCCCTTCATGACAAGTGAACCCAACATGAAATACGTCCATCATGACATTTGAACCCAACATGAAATTGTTCCATGGCATTTGACAAATTAAGAGGCTCAGTTCAGGTACCACCAATTCAAGTCTTTATTTTTTCTTGAACACACATTGCACTGGCACGAGACGACATAAGTACATTAATTGCACATTAGAAAGTAATGCTAAGATCTCAAGTTGAAGATATAGTCAAGAAAATCAAAGCTCAATCAAGACTTGAATATCAATTCAAAATGAAAGAGTTCTTTAAAACAATGATGAGTGAAAGTCAAGGTCAAAAGGTAGTTGAACTAATACTTAAAGAAAAGGAGAAATTAACAAGAGTGAATGTGACTAAATACCTAGATGTTTATGAGGATCTAGCTAAACTTCATGCCTTAGCTGATGATAAATTGATTTCATATTTGAACCACTTGGAAATTGGATATGTGGTTGCTACAATTAAAACCCATGAAAAATAATCTTGGGAGGACTTTAGGAAGCAAACTCATAAAGATTTCTACCTTGAAGAATTTATTCAATATAGTAGAGGAGGATTTATGAAGTGGATAAGCTCACCGGAACCGCAAACATCCATTACACAACTCCACAGGGAATTTATGAAAAATTTTTCTCAACTCCTAGAACTGGATAGGGTTGCTCTCACACTTGATATTATTATCAATTTTCTCAAAATTTTGAGTCTAGATGTGAGAGTAGAAATCGAGAGAAGACTTGATGAGCCAAGGGAGACCTGTAGGATGGTAGCTAAAATTGTTGCTTATATGAAACAAACATAATCTATGCTTTATGAGAAAACGCCTATTTTCCCATCTAGTATGCCACACCAAAATGAACCTAGGGAAACTCATACCACTAAAAAGGTTGATGAGCATCCCCATCTAGAATGCCTGATGAATTTCAATTAGAAATGCTTTCTAAAATTGAAAATATAATGACGGCGCAAACCAACCTAACCAAAGAAGTCTCATCACTTCAAAACATGGTATATTCTCTCAGTACTCAAAGACAGTCAAACCTAGCTCCAACATCCTCTCATCCATATGTACCCCAAAGTACTCAACCACCAATTCCTCACCTTACTTTCCAAAGGACTTACAATCCTAACAATAGGCATAACCCTAATATTAGGAGTTGTGTTTGGTGTGATTCCATTGACCATCTTACATACTTGTGTGCGGCTTTGAAAGAAGCTAAAGAGCAAAAGCTTATGATCCACATTCATAAAAAATTAGGTGACTATAGATCATGCTTACCGTTAGCCATAGTTGGAGAAAAGGGAGTATGAAGAAGTTATATGGGAACCTTTCAAACTCTAAACTATGAGCCTCTATTGTAAAGATAGCAAGCTTCAATAAGAGAAATCAGGAATCGAATCAATCTAATGAGAATACAGGCCATTCATTTGACCATAGAAGGTCCACCCCTAGGGCCATACATAGAAGATTAAATCGACCTATAAGATGATTTTGGTGTGATCAATTTGGCCATATGTTTTGGGATTGTATTGCATATGAGAATGCTTGTAGACTTAAATTGTTCATTCAAGTAGAAAGGAAGGTTTGCAATGACCATGATCACTCAGCTTTGCAGTTGAGCTTAGGAAGAGGTGGAATCAAAGAATATTTTCATCAAACAAAATCTAAGCCAAGATCATTTAGGAAACAATGGAGATCAAAGAGATATGATGATAAGAAATTATCTTTTGAACAAGAGTCTAAGGTGTCAATTGATAATCAAATTAAACCTTTTGATGAAGAAAAGTGAACAAATGAAATTGGACAAACAAAAAGATGAACAAATGTTGCAAGAAAGATTGGAAGAGGATAAGCAAGAATATGAAAAATCAATACGATTGAAAAAGAAACATGACAAATATTATGTAGTATGCGATCCAAAGATTCTAGAAAACAACAAATTATTTGATCAAAAGAAGATTAAAAATTTGAAAGCTCATTTGAACCATGATCTTCAGAGTCAAGAGAAAAATCAAAGTGAATATGAGATTATCAAACAAGAAATTGGTGAGGATGAGAAAACAAATAATAAACAAAAACTTGAAAAAAAGAAAAAAATGATTGAAGATATTATCAAACAAATCAAATCTTCTAAACCTTTATCTATGTAGAAAAGAAAAGTTTGAAGATGATCCATTATGAATAGGTATAGATGATGAAGATGAATATGAATATGAAGAGATTCATAGATAGGATACGATGAGAGAAATTGTAATGAAGATGAATTGTGAAGCAAGTTTTTTGATACTAACTTTGATGTTTTTATGAGACAAGCACATGCTTCTTCAAAATCATCATTGATGATAATGATGGCTGAGATTATTGAGAGTGATTTGAGTGATGAGAAAGATGAGAGTGATAAGCATGAGATTGATTCATAGTTTTCCATTTCAAATTTCCAATTCTTGTACCATGATGAGTATTTTGAACTTAGAGTATGCATGAAAAGATGTAAATTCACATTGTTTTGAGTTCCCATAAGCACAAATCCTTTTGCACTTGTAAAATAATCATGAAAAAACAATTCAAATTCCAAATTTAACCTCATCATCGACAACCATTTACCTCATTTGCACCATAATTATTTGAAAACATGCACTTAAAGTAAGCATGATAGGTTCTCACTACACAAACTTGCATCAAGGCATGTTTTGAGCTTTATCTATGCACTTTGAGTGGTGGAAAGGACTTATGTATATGCACATAAAATCTATGAAAGTGAGCGCACATACTTCTTCAACAAATGCCAAATAACTTATGTTTTGCACCATATTTTGACCATGCATTCTCAAAGTATGAAATTGAGAGGGCTACATCATACAACCTTCCATAGGCACATCACTTATCTTCCCATGTACTTGAAAAATGATTTTAAAATTCAATGTGCCCATGAAATGCTAGTCTATATTTGAAACAAAAGGGTGATTTTCAAGATTGGCCCATTGAGGAGGATGTGCAAATTTAGTAGGGGTGAATATTAGAGAGATTCTCTCTATTACTCCATGAGAATCCGTAGAAATCTTGTACAATAGGGTTTCAAAACTCTATCTGATAAAAAATAATTCAAATCGATAATATATGAAATCATATCTATCCATCCTAACCCATGTAATTATAGACCCATGCTCCAAAAACCATGAAAATAGGTACACCCATAAGTGTGTAAACGTTTGCTTATGAGTCCCATATATATATATATATATATATATGTGTGTGTGTGTGTGTGTGTGTGTGTGTGTATGTGCGCACGCGCTCATGTGTTTGCACACATGTATACAACCATAGTGCTTATGAACCCAAGTAAATCCATAGTGCATGTGAACCTAAGAGGTTACAGTGTGAAACCATTAATTCAAATATATAAGTAACGAATCATTGAAATAATAAAACAATGTGATAAGCAAAAACATAAAAAAAAATCAAAACGTAAAATAAAAGGAAACAAATGCAGAGAAAACAAGAAAAAAAAATTAATACAAAATCAAAAAGCAACAATCGTGGAAAATAATGCAAAAAATGTATATCGCAAATTATCTATCAATGATGGTTATTTTTTACGATGCGTTTTTTGCTTTTGATGAAAGATTTTGGCTTGGACTAGAGAAGCGTATAAAGAGGGCTTTTCTCACTCGTTGGGCATCACTTATTTTCATTATCCATCTTTTGAAGAACAAGAAGGCTTGCATTGAGACTCTTGAAGGAAGGTTGTTGAAAACATTGGAAAACCATTATCATTGAAGAAGGAGCCTACTGACACCTCTCTATATGTTCACTAATAATCCATAGAGTTGAGGAATGAACTGCATGGTGTTGTTATAGGCTAGCAACATGCCATCTTTGCCTTCCTTTCTGTTGTGTTGCCGCCTTTGCCTTCCTCTCTAGTGTATTTAGATCAGAGAGAGGTTGTGCCTATTCAACTTTGTAGCGATCTATAGCATTCAACTAATACTATTGAATCTTTCCAATTAAGGTGTGTAACACATGGACCAATACGACAGTAACCTCCATTTAGTGCTCTGATACCATGAAGAGAGTACACACGTAGAAGCAAAATGAAAAGAAGAGTGTACTCACAAAGGAAAGAATGTGAGAGACTCAAAGTGAGGAGACCAAGAAATGGGTAAACAAACATGGATTAGAAATGAGCTTGCCAAGAGCATGGAGTAGGCTTCTCAAGATTCTAACTAAGTACAAATAGGGGGAGAGGCCATCCTTATATAGATTTGGGAGGGGTTCTCTAATGTTCATCTCATGTGGGATAATTCCCCTTAAAGGAGAACGAATACAATGGTAGAAGCAAATGGCAAGGTACCCGAATACAAAGGGTATAATATAAAATGGAAGTGGAATAGAAATAGAGTGACTCCAAGATACAAAAGAGAGATGCACTCTCATATTCTCAATAGATTTAACTGTGCTTTTATTTGATAAAATATTTCACCACTTGTTCGAGAGATGACTCTCCTTCCAACGTTATGCCTTTCAATATAGCTACTGGAATCAATGAGGATCATAATACAAATATAGATACATACACATCATGTAGATATCAATGAATATATATAAAACACACTTGTAGATACATACACATCACACATACATGCACATGAATACATACACATTAAACACACACGTGTGCATACCAACACATGCATACACATACACATGAATACACATATGTTATATATATATATATATATATATATATATATATATATATATATATATATATATATATATATATATATATATATATATATATATATGTGTGTGTGTATGTGTGCATGTGTGTGATATATGCATATATATATATATATATATATATATATATATATATATATATATATATATATATATATATATATATATATATATATATATATATATATAATGCACATGCATATATCATACTCATATCTGTATATGTAGACATGTATCAAAAACATGCATACATACATGGGAGAGGTCTTTGTCCTAAAAAATAAACCTATATTCAAAATGTATACGTAACCCCATGCTTCATGCTCTAGCTTTAAAGAACATGTTTTCATCTCTATGGTGGAATTCACCTTCTATTCCATTTGAATCAATGGGAATTTGTTGTCTTATACCCATCCAAAACATTCAATTAATTGATTGTTAACTCAAGTTAGAAATCCCTAGAGCTCTTTGAGAAAAACTTAAGCTCTTTCCCTTAGCATAATGTTGTAACCTAAAATAATATATTTCATCTTTATGGTGGAATTCAATTAGTACTCCAAATGAATAGAGGGGGGTCTACTATTTGATCTAGACAATACCATCATTTTGGTAAGACCAATAGATTCTCATCTTCATTATCTCAATTGATTTTTGTTATTTCTTCTATTGTGAAATCTGCTTTCTCATAAATGGCATGATCTATTGATGGACTAATATCGACTTCTAATAGTTCCTCTTCATTGTAGAATTAACATGTAGAGTATTATCATTCTCATAAAGTATATTATTATTGTTGTCATATAGAACGATTCGAATTTCTCTGTAAGGTGTTGGTAAATCATTATTTGATGATGATTCATCAACATGATTTTCTTCGATCTCTCTAGTAATAAAGTTTTCAAACAATGACCGACCTCTAAGTTGAACATGAGTGACTTGCCATTAGGTGAGCATCAAGGTTTTTATTAAAAAATGCTTGTTCAATATGACTAAGATGAATATATGGTTCTCTTGTTGATCACATTATTTTCAAGGAATCAATTCCCTAAAACCGAGATAATTCCATTCTCAATGTGGAATTATTATCTTAATACTTGGCTCGAAACCAATCAACCTTCAAAATAATGTACCAAATATATAAAAAATTCTTCAATATTATGTGCTTTAAAAAATAATAAATTATATCATAAAAATTTTAAATTTTTTTTACCTATTTGAAGATACAAAATGCTATTTTCTAGATACCAATAACGGTCCCTACATAGAAAAGTTCGATATCTATAAAGTTCATATCTTTTGAACTAGCACATGATAATTGCTTGAAAGAAGCAACAATGCCACAATCCTCTATTTCGTGCAAAGAATCAATAACTTTGATTCTGATATGTTGTCTATAAGCACACATATTAGTGAACATTCAGCCTCACAATAATAAATAAATTATTAGAAGAGGATCTAATATACATATATGTGCAAAAATAGAATATTAGTAGAATCAAATTATCTTTCTTTCACAATCTATCATTTACTCCCTCTGGTCATCCTCGATTCATTCATTATTTTCATTGACTTGTTGCATATGATTGTATAGCTAATTTGTGATAGATGATTTATCTGTAGTCTCATTACTATCGATATTATGTCTATATATTTTCTTTTTCTATCTTTTGCTTCAGGGGTTTTGAAGTTCCTGTTCAAATTCATTAATGAATGCTTGCATGCATTCGCTATTATATGCAATAAAAGTAGAAATATCACTTTTTTCTTGCAATGTAACTTGAAATGGAACTCCCTTACTTGATAATGCCTCATCTATCAATTTTGAAGAAGACTTGTTAGTCCATGCATGTGGAGCTTCTTCATGAACTCTTCCAAGGTATTCACTATCATAGTACATGCACTCAAGCATCCATCTCTTTGCTAGGGATCCTTTTGGTTGTAGTTTTTGTTGCATATAACCTTTTAATATGCCGATAAATTGCTTGACCCAAAACATCCATCAAATGTTTACAACTCCTGTAATCTCTATTTTATCCTCAAGATGGATCAATAAATAAACCTAAATATTAAAAAAAATATTGTTATAAGCTCTTTCTCCATCAGACATAGTAGCTCCTTTCATTCACCTTTCTTTTGTGGGATCAAGTCTTTGTCAATCTCTTTTGATGTAATCCACCTATTATCAATCAAAATTCAAATTATAAACAAATTAATTCATGAAGAGAAGATATCAAACAATTTTATATATATTAAACATAAAAGTATAATAATTATCTTATAAGAAATCCAAGAGGGATAGATCATGTCTTGAATCCTTTTGTTGCACATTCATCAATAAGAAGAGGTAGAATATGCTTAAAAAAGTTATGCCAATCATTTGTCTTTAACCCAAATAAGCTCTTGTCATCCAAAGTAAACATGTTTTGGAAAGATGCTCCATAACCCATAGGTTTTTGAATCCACTGAATCCTATTGTTGATAGTTTGCATCTCCTTTGTCATAAGTATCCAAGCAGTAGGTTCATAAGTTTTTTCCTATCAATTTTTATAAAAAATTGACCATAATTTTGGTTTTAAGTTTTGATCCTTTAAATCATTTCTTGATGTTGTATTGTCTTTTAATCCAAGAAGATGTTTTCATAATGAATAACCAACATTCTTGAATATATGCATAGGATCAAGAAGATGATGGATTTTTAACTCTCTCCAATAGTCAAAAGAATCTATATTGAAACATCCTCTATTAGTGAGAATTTTCCCTTATCTTTAATCTTCAGGTTCTCATCATCTTCATCCTCACTGAAGATTTTGGATTATGGATCTATAAGGCCCTTCTATCCATTTTCGATACCAATGCATAAGAGTCATTGGTTTTGAAAACTAATCTATTTCAATCTTTCCACTAAAATGTATCGTTTCTCTTTTGCATTGTAATGGATGATAATTAGGCAAGAACCATTGATGTCAAAGATAACTATTTTTGTTGAAATTCTTACTATAAATTAATCTCAGTCAATCACCACACTAAGGACATGCTTCATATCCCTTAGTAGATATTCTAGCTACAAACATAAAAACCATCAAAATATTATTAGACTGACTCACATACAATTGGATATATATTAAATAAAAAAATTACATCATTACCTGAACAAAAACCATGTCTTGGAAAATCATGTATAGTCCAACCCACAATTCAACCAACCACAATGTTTCTTTGACTAATGCTTTTCAATACATCAATGGCATTAATACCTCTCCATAATGCTTGGATTTCATCAAGGAGAGGAGCAAGATATACATTGATGTCTTTAACTTGTCTTTTTCATGGGATTAAAAGTGAAAGCATTAACTGTTATTTTTTAATGCTAAGATATGGAAGGAGATCGTAGTTGATGACTATGACCGGATATAATGACCATTTACTAGATTCATAAAAAATGGATTCACCTCATCTAATGCACAAAATAACTTTAGATTGCATGGATTTTATGAAAATACATGCCATCTAGAACAAATATGTTAAAAAGGAGAAAAGCCACTCAAAGGGAAATCTCTCATGGGCTAGGCCAGCTAGTGTGGTGCTCTTAATCGTTGAGGGATAGATCAAGTGTGGTCTTCATTCTCATCTGTGAGAGAAGTGAAAGGGGCACTTAAAAAGGGAGGCAACAGCTTGGACCACTTAAGCCCCTTACTTTTTGATCATTACCTCTTTAAATACTTCCTCAATCTCTTTCCTTTGGTTTTTCTTGGCAGGTAGAACAATGTCCAAGGTAAGTGGCTCGCCTATTTCCCTCAACTCGGAGTAGAGTTCAAAGAAGAGACTAGATGAGTCTCAAGTTAGGAGGTCAAAGTAAGTCTAAAAGCTCTCTCTTTAATCAACAACCTAAGAAGATTCTTTTTCTAGGGTCCGTGTGAATATCTTGAGTTACTTACTTTCTTTTCTGGCTTCAATCAACTTTAACTATCTTTCTTGAGCTTTGATCTCTTGAATTTAATTCACTTAAATGTGACTTGATTTATCTATTCTTTTGATCTTGGTTACTTGAATTGACCTCTTTCTTTAACATGAGCCCTCTTAATTTCTTTTTTTGAATTTCAAGTTTTGATTTCTTTTTACTTTTTAATTTCAAAATTTTATGTGCTTTTGAATTTTTTTATTTTTTTTCTTTTTATGATTTATAATAATGTTTTTAATGTTTTTGTTCTTTTTATCTAAGCTATGATAGTAGTAATTTTTTTAGTCCAAGTAATGACTAAAAAGAGTGTTCGAATGATTCATTTACATTAAATGCAGAATATGAGTGATCAAACTCAATAAAAAAAAAACATTCTTTCTTTTTATGTGTCTATGGCAACGCAAGTATACCAAAAACTTGGAAAAACGAATACCTAGAACTCTAAGTCAGAGGTTATGGGCTCATGTAGTGAAAATATCTTTACATTTACTTTTTGAAAATCCTAAATACAAGTAATTCTAAAAGTGTGTGAAAGTGCTTTCTATCTTCTAAAGGTGTGGGTGGTGAGTCGAGGATCTGCTATCTCTAGGGAAAACACCTCTCTTCACCTCGAGTTCTACTTCTCAGAGAGAGGGGGTCGCGATGGCAGAATGAGCAATAGGGCTTGATGAGGCCCTTGCGGTTGTGTCATCCCTCTCTAGTGGGTGACCTTCACATGTTGGGTGCCTTTGTTAGGGATCATTTGTGTTGAGCCTCACCTGTGTTTCATGAGTAGCAGAGAAGCACATGGAAAAGCGAGTAGGATCTCGTGGATGAAATTAGTGGGTGAGCTAGGAGCCGAAGTGGGTTTGTGAAAGAGGAATTCAGAAACAAAAGATGCTCTACTACTGATCATCACATTGGAAACCAAAGATAAAGTGAAAAAACCTCGATAATCATGTACGCATTAGTGTTGTCATCCATGGGTGTATAAAATGTACGGGGGTCAATTACAGGGCCAAAAAGTATCTTTTCTTCTCACTTTGATCTTTACTTCAAATCTTCAAGTCTCTGGAAAGAAATTTTTGAAAAAAAAATTCATGGAAAAGAAATAAAACCAATCAGCCTATCTTGAGTTTAGAGAAACAAAATTTACTTTAGAGAAAAACAATATTTTATTTCTCATAGAATTTCTTTATATTTTGATTTGATCTTCTTTTAAAGTTTTCTTATATTTTTCGTTTTATATTTTCTATTTTCTTTCTATTTTTCTAATTTCTTTAAATCTTACTTTCTTTTTCTTCTCTATTTTCCTTTTTTCTTTTTACTGTCGTAATTTTTCCAAAGTCTTTTTTTTTTTTTAATTTACAATTTTCTACTTTTATTTATTATTCATTTATATTATTCTTAAATTATGATTAGATAATTTTTATTTGCTCGTTTTCTTCATTTTTACTAATTGATAAAACTAAAAAAACTTTAAAAAAACATTTAACAGTGAGTCACAACAATAGAGAACAAAGACATGTTCTCTATTCCTTTTTACCTAAAGACCATGATATCAAGCAATAAAGTGGGCATTTTACAATATCTAGAAAGCATCACTTGTTCTTGCTTGTAAATATTGACTATAAGCTTGATCCCATATCCCAAGTAGTCAAGATAGATATGTTAAAATACTTGGTGCCATGAAAACTAGTTGTTCAACACGATTAAGAATCCCACATCATGATCTTTGACAAGAGATTAGAGTTGAAGGTACAAGTAAGAGTTCGGGAAGCTCCTTCATTACATCTATAACCTCAACCAGCACAGATTATAGCTGATTAAAAGCTACTCGAAAATCGCAGTACATGTGTTGCAAAAATCGGAACATTTTAACAAGGCAATTAAGATCATCCCCTTTGTATAGTTAAGATCCTAATTGAATGCTGGGCCATATTCACAGAATATGAAATAAATTTCACAAAAGCATTCCCAAGAGAAGATTATAATCAACAAAATTATACTAAGAAACATTCACACATTCATCAGAGAAATGCTCAAGATAAGTCAAGCTTAACACAAAGTGGAAGCAGAATTCGGCATTATATTTCTATTAAAATGATGTTTTACATTTCATGTGTTTTACAAGAGTAATATGAATCTACAATAGAAGCTAATCGTAGCTTTCCTCAGGCTCAAGCATAATGGGGTCCTCTAGAACATTAGAACACATCTCTTGCCTCTCTTGCTCCAAGATTGGCTCTTCAAGGTCAGCCATGTCCCCCAGTTCATCTGCAAGTGGGGGAACAGGCTCCCTTGAAGCCAGTTGGAATCTCTTCGTGTTTGTAATGTGCTTCCTTCCAACCTCTTGGTCTTCATCTGGGCATTCATTCAGCCCATTGATTCTCATTCTAATGAAGCTCACTTGAGCATCATCCTTCTCCACAGTTATGTAGTGCCTGAACATCTTTAAGGAGCAAGCCAGAGTCATTCTTGAAACAGCAGAAAACCACTTAGAGGCCAATCAACATTATGACTAATGAAAATTGTTAAAAATTATATGTGCCCAAAAAAAGGTCTAGGACCCAGTCATCATCATTGGAGAATAGTTGAAGCAACCTCATTATGAGCTTTTGTGGCTTCTGATAGGGGTTAACCAATGTCCTATCACCAGCTACATGAAGAAGTTTCTTGGTAATGGCTGGGAACATGAGCACATTTGAGATCCCATTCTCATTGCAATGCTCCCTGACTCTCCTTTTGCTTACTTCATCATAATAGCCAATTGTAATGCATTCAGTGGAGCTCACAGACCTATGCAAAGGAGTGTGATTGACGTTTGTCTTCACCCTGCCAACAAGAACTATAAGTGACAGAGAGCATCATTAAAGCCATGGAGATAGAAAGAAGATTACTTACCACGTGAGGCACTCCACAGCATGACATCTTGACTTCAGAGCATTTGAAAGAGAGAAAGACTGGTCTCTGCTATAGAAAATTACTATCCTCCAAAGAGGAGACATAGTCAACTCTGCAAAATCAGTGACCATCTTCCGAATCTGAGGGTGTTTGAAGGGTTCATCATCATTAACTGATCCCAATATCCTAAATCCATAGGGTATGTTTGTTGTGAGAAGGGAGAAATGCTTTCTAGGCACAATAGAACAAATGTTATTTACATCACTACAAAATACATTGTAATATATAGGCCTAAGGGGGTCTAGGGGATTGGAGAAACATTTCAGATCAGGTTCATCATCAAAACCAATCTCCTTGGCTTTCAGTCTAGATTTCTCATGCCTTGCTCTTTGAATGTGAGCCAGGAATGTAGGGGGGCAATCATCTACTAGCTCTACAGACTTACTTTTCTTTGGTTTTTACAGAATAAAGTGGAAAGACAATTAAATGAGCTCTTCAATATAGCAAATGAAACATAAGGAATCGATGCATGGCATCGATTTCGTGTGTGGGTCGATGCCAGGCATCAACTTTCTACTAAAAGTCGATGCTTGGCATCAACTTGGGGACATAAGTCGATGCCTGGCATCGACTTATGCCACGAGGTCGATGCCAGGCATCGACTTATGCCCCCAAGTCGATGCCAAGCATCGACTTATGCCACGAGGTCAATGCCAGGCATCGACTTTTGGCACCAGGTCGATGCCAGGCATCGACATTCAATAGTAAGTCAATGCCAGGCATCGAGTTCCTACTAAAAGCTTGGCATCGAATTGGTTAGGTGAAAGAGAAGCAGACATGCTCTCTAAAAGAGAACCTACCCAATCACGAAACAGGATAAAATATTCTGATAAAGCTTTGTAGGATGATGTGGTTGGATAGTCTGCTTGGACCTCTATCCAAGAAAAGCAACCCAACCTCTTCATCATCACCTCCTGAATCTTCATGTATACTTTATGACTATAGTCACAAAAATGAAAAAGAGACTAGGTTAGACCAGAAACATGGGAGGAGGGAAAAAGGATGTGAGAATAACATACATACTTATTGAGCTCAATCACCATCTCCTCCAGGCTTAACTCCTTGGAGATTACCCTTGACAAAGTTGATATAATCAATGTATCATCCTTGATTCCTTGAAGGGCCCTCCATGGTCTCAGCTTCATGTCCTCAGGAGCCTCTTCAACTGAGAGGTCAACTTTCCTTCCCTTTCCCTTCAGATCAACCTGTGGGTCTGGCCTCGACTTCCGTTGCTTCTGGCCCTTGACCTCCTTGTTCTCCCACATTGTGAAAATTTTATCCTACAGATCCCAGATCTCACCTGTTCTGAATGCCACTTGAAACCATGGATCATATTTTCTCAAAGCATCAGACTTTCTATTCTCATCTAGTGCAATTCCAACCTCAATAAGGCATTGCTTTCATAGATTGTGATGTATTCTTCTAGCTTCCCTTCACGAGACAATCTTCATATTCATGGTGGGAAGAACTGAATTCTCTCTATCGAGGACATTTTTTGCCTGTAGTCATTGGCATTGTTGTGATCCCAAGCAAGAAGCTTGGCTTCCTCAGTTGTAAGACCAACATATATCTTGCACTCTGCATACCTAAAGAAGAATGTGGTGGGGTGCTCCTTCACTAGCTGTCTGCGGGCCTCTGCAGAGTGTGAACCACAAATCACATAATATGTATAATCCTCAAACAGACCCTCATTGAACTCCTCCACAGAGCTGCACTCATTCGGATCCACCATGACAAGGAAAGGCACAACAGTAGCATGAGGATTTATTTTCATTTTCTTCTTAAGATTCTGCACGTGCAAGTTGTGTGGCTCCCTGATCTCAAGGGGTCTCCTCCCTGTGACTGGATCCATTGGTGGCCTATGGATGATATTGATTGGGAGGTGGAACAACTGCCCCTTCTTCACAACTTTTCTTCTAGCTATGTCCTCCCTCATCTTGTTCTGCTCAGTACCAAGAACACCTGAGACAAGCTCTCCACCAGGTGCAACTATTATATCCTCAGAGCTAGAGCTTGAGTCAAAAGACTCCTCATCAACAATTCTCTTCTTTTTCTTCAGGAACTTTTTCTGCACGCACTCCTTACCCCTTGCCTTGACAGGGGTTGTCATCTTCTGTTGTGTTGGCATGATGTTGCCCTGGATCCATGGCATCAAGTCCTTAATAAGATTCATTGAGTCCCTACATATCTCTGCAAGCCTCTCTGGAACACAGCACTCTGGGCACAATAAATCCATATTGCATATAACATTTCTTAAACCTTTCGATGTCTCTACCAGGACAAGGAGGTTGTCAGAATCCTCATCTTCATAATCCAGTTTGAACACAAGGCCATACTGAAAACCCTGTGTTGTCGTGATCTTTCCTCTCCCGTATGCCCCTGCGAACACAAGTAGGACTGCATTCTTTTCTTCCACATACTGAAGGCACCACTCCAGGTTTGTCATGTCTCGGAGTGAACGATCTGTCCTTAAGACCTCTATGTCCCTCAACCTTTCCTTCCTAGTTGCATCATCCTCTGGAATTTTGATGCTACTCTGTCCACCAGAGGACATTCCAATCGGATTGCTGGCCTTCTCAGAGGATAAGGGTGCAATGTTTTTCTTCGATTTTCCTTGGTGACCAATGCCTCTGTCACGTTGCTGATCCACAGAGCTCATTGTCACTTTCAACTTCTTGAAGGGCCTCTCACTTTTGGACTCAGCATCCCTGAAAGGGCTTGGAAATATGGGCTCATATGTTAATGTGTTTTTCAAGGGTCCAAGTCGATGCCTGGCATCGACTTGAGGGTGAAAGTCGATGCCTGGCATCGACTTGCACACAAAGTCGATGCCTGGCATTGACTTGCACCTAAAACTCGATGCCTGGCATTGACTTTGCACCCTAAAGTCGATGTCTGGCATCGACTTTCAGGCCACATTCGATGGCAGGCATCGACCTTCCAGGTCGATGCCAGGCATCAACTTGAGCATGCAATTCGATGCCAGGCATCGAATTTAAGTGAAAGTCGATGCATGGCATCGACTTGAGGGTGCAATCGATGCCAGACAATGAGTTGGACCCCAAAGTCGATGCGCGGCATCTACTTGCACCTAAAAGTCGATGCCTGGCATCGACTTACACCATTAATTCGATGCTTGGCATCAAGTTGTACCCTCATTGGATCTATATTTTATGAGCTAAGAAAAATAAAAACCTAGAAAGCATACTATTTACTCAAACATACAAAAGGAATCTTTTAGGAATCTTTTTTTGTGGTATGATTTTGTCTACCTCTTGGTACTCTTGCCAACCTTCTTCTTCTCCATGAGAGTTGCCTTGCTGGTTTGCTGAGCTCTGTGCTCCATGGCTGTCTGTGCTCTGTTGCTCTCTCTTGCTCATGGATTTTGAAAATGAGAATGATCTCCTCCTCTACTATTTATAGGCAATTGGGTAACTTGAACCAGAGACTAACTAGATCTAACTGAATGAATCCAATTGCTAATCTGTCAACTTATCTTACCAAAATACTACTCACACAAATAGGCTCTTTCACCTCAACTTTAGTGAAATATTTATAGAACCTTGCAACTATTTATATACATTTGCATGTAATATACACTTCAATGGCAAGAGTATGGTATGTACATGAGGAAGTCTAATATCATGTATAAATTTTTTCTTAGAATCTGTTGCTTGGGAAAAAATCAAGTCTAAGTTGTGTTGAATATGGGAGATTAATGACATCTTTATAGTCTTATCCTTCTCACTTCAGTTCATATTCACATTTATCTTGTAACACGTTGTTGAGAAGGAAAATCAATGTATGAATAAACGTTCAACAAAGAACTTTGGGGTTCAAACGTCTTGAACAACAAAGTAGGTTGGTAATTTCAACAAAATAGGTTGGTAATTTCAAACGTCACTCATTGTCTTCGCAGAAAAGAGAAAATCAAATGAAGTTATTCATAACATCCAATGTTCAGGAAAATCGTAGATTCAAAATTCATTTGAAAATCTTTTGCAACAAGCGGTTTGCCACGGATATAGATTTTACACATAATTCTTACATATACTTTTCCGTGTACCTCTTTTACACATAATTCTTTCTAAATATACTTTCATATACCTCTTTGAGATCTAGCCAAGACCACAATAAAACCTAATCCTTGAAATCTTAACCAAAGGTAAAATTTCTTCTTGTAAAGTCTTCAGTGGCACTACTCCAAACAATTTTAATATCTAATCCAGTTGGAACTCAACTTGGATATGTTTTGATTCACTCATAATGCTAAGACTCAATGACTCATATCTAGTTTGAAATCAACTGTGTATCTCATCTTTCAAAAGTGAATCAAATCTTTGGTTCCCTTATTAGTGTATATCTGAGTAATTAAGTACTTTAATTTTAGGCTTTAATATAATTTGATATTTAATGCACTTTAATGTACTTTAATGAACTTTTGATTTCATATCTACTTGATGTGACATTTGATGTGACATCTTCACTTGATCTTGGATTTCTACTTATTTAAAAAGGTCATTCATCTTCCGTATTCTTTGACTTGAGTGAAGATGAGCTCAATCTTTTCAGTGGATGCTTGGGCATCAGCTTCCTCTGCTCATATTGATACAGTTTTGGATTCATTGTTCTCAGTTGACCCTTTCCACATAAGTGATGATCCCTATGGTTTAGAACGTGCTGATGATTCTATGTTTTTTGTTGAGTCATTTAAGTTATCCAATTCACAGTGCAATGCTGCTCAACCAAATGCAGCTCTTGATCTCCCATCTGATCCAACCATTGATCTCCCTTCTGACTCAAGTGCATGTGGAGCAACGGAAAAGAAAAGCAAGCTCAATCTACGTTTTACAAGAAGGCCTCGTGAAGTAAGTCAAAGAAGAATTAAATTTCTTACTTCAGATAGACAAATTGCATTGGATATTGTGAAGCATTGTTGTGGTTTGAAATGTTTGTACAATTTAGGAATGAAGAAACTAAAGCACCTAAGAGAGAAATTCCTCCATTTAGATAGTGAAAGGCAGGATATATACCTTGTTTCTCGCATGCAAATGATTGAGGATAACATGTCAGTAACACGTGTTGAGTTTGAATATTTCTTTAGTCAAGGGATGTGATGTTGTAGGGATGCATTTAAAATTGCTATGGGTGTGGGAAATTTTAGAATACATGGGGTTCAACAAGGGCTTATGAATGGGGATCTCATTTTGGATACATTACATGTTGGGACTAAAGGATCTGTTGGACGTCATGCAATGAAGTGGATGATGAACTATTTTAGCTTGCATTGTGAGGTTATGCCTACAACTGGAAGGTTGCACTTGTTAGATAACTTTACTCGTCGAGAGGTATTTCAAATATATAGAGAAGACATGGAAAATAGAAATGAGAAGTATGTGTTGTATTGTCACTTTACTCGATTATGGAAGGAAGAGTTTAACAATGTGTATATTCCTCGTAAAGTTAGAATGGGTGAATGTTCAGTTTGTGCCACTTTGAAAAACATGGCAAAGGGGGCTACAACACCATAGGAAAAGGATAATTTTAAAAACCTTCTTAACAACCATCATGAGAGTCAAGCTTTAGAGAGAAAGAAAGCAATTCATCATCGAAGTAAAGCACTCAGAAATCCGGAGCGTTATATGTGTTTGTTGATCGATGGTATGGATAAAAGAAAACTTGTTTGCCACATTTTTATCGCATCCCTAAGGACATTGGAGATGAAGTCCTTGTGCAAATGCATTTGGTTGGTGCTTTGGTATACAATGGAACTGTAATGTCCAATGCTTTCTTCACATATCCATATGTGCATAATGATCCAAACCTTACATTTATTGTCATTCATCGGGTTTTGCAATCATGGAAGGGTCTTTTGCCACCAGCTCTATATTTGCAACTTGATAATACTGCAAGAGAGAATAAAAATTCTACAGTCTTTGGATATTTAAGCATGCTTGTTCAAAATCAGGTATTTCAGAAGGTTAAGGTAAATTTCCTTCTGGTTGGCCACAGTCATGATCACATTGATCAAATGTTCAGTACTTTCTCTAAGAAGTTGGCACGTAACAATGCTTTTACTCTTCCGATTTTATCTGAGCTCATTTCAGAAGCATATACTCCAAAACCAAAAGTTCAACACCTCACACAGATTTATAACTTTAAGCACTTTTGCTCAATGGGCCTTGATAACAGTGCTAAGGTTTTGGGTCCATTGCACAATATTAGTTTCAACCATGTATTCTTGATGAGGAGGGTTGATGAAATAACCCTTTTATTTGCAAAGCAGTATTCATCTTCTCCTGGGTGGGAGCCTAAAGAGGGATGCAGATTCTTATTGCAGGTGCCTAATTTGTCTACAGTGTATGGTGCAGAACAATCACCATATGAAGATAAAAACAATACAGAAAGATGTGGAAATGTGGTTGATCAAAGTAAAAGCTAGATGCATGCACTGATTGAAAAGAAGAGACATATTGAGCGTGCAAAAAATATGCTGGAGATCAAGATGTATCTTGGTGGGAGGACTTTTTCAATCATCAAGAAGAGATTATACAGTATACAATTGCAAGTCATTGGCCAGTTGATGTTCCATTCACATGGGATTTTTGTACACAAAGATCCGTGAATGTGGCCCAAGCATGTAATGCAGATGCACTTCAAAGTTTTATACATCCACCTTAAAGAAATATTTATGTAGGCCCAAGGATGACAAAACAGGCAGAAGCAAGATGGCAAGGAAATTTAATAGAGATAAATGTTGGAACACTTATTGCAGTACTTGCTGATGGTGATGAGGCTACCAGACCATTTTAGATTGCAAAGGTTTTAGAGATAACTAAAGATATTGATAAGAGAAGAATAGAGGCTTTGATGGTGCATTGGTATTACACTAAAAAAAGTAATGCATTCACATATATATAACTTAGAAATGGTGTGTGATACTAAACAAACAGGTTCAAAAAAGAAAAAGAATATTCAAAGCACATCCACTCTTCAAATGGATGATGTAGATATTCTTGTTTATGATTTTTCCTTGACAAAAACAGGTCACTTGAGGAAAGCAACCATCAATATGATAAAAGAAAAGCTTCCAGATGTATGTGGTACAGGAAATCATAGGCAAACAAGAATATTTGTGCATGATCCTGCAGAATTTGGTATGTACGTGGATGAAGATAGAGCTCTTGTGGATATAGAAGAAGAAGAAGAGAGCTCTCAACAGTATGAGACTGAATCAAGTGCATCAGATGATGAGGGTGTAGACATAGATCGACGTAGTTGTGAGTTGCATTGAAACTCTCTAACATTTTTAGTGCTTATGTAAATGCCTCGAAGTAGTTTGGTTAATGAATCCATGTTTTGTAGCAATTTTGAATAACAATCAGATATCCACCCATTGAAAATATGTCTAAAATGTTATTTTTGTATAAGAATTATTCAGTTTTACATTCTTTATATAGATTTTAGACATGTCAATGTCTTATCATATAGATTTTGGACATGTCAATGTCTTATCATATAGATTTTGGACATGTCAATGTCTTATCATATAGATTTTGGAAATGTCAATGTCTTATCTAGTGAAATTTTGACTACATTTTGAGCTCTTTTTTTATGAGAAAATGACAAAAAATGTCCAAAAATCACAGGTTTTCACTTCATTTTTGTAATATATGTATACTGGTATAAAGGAATCTCAAACATAAACTACCATTTGCATGATTTTTGAAGAGAGTGTTCTCTTTTTATGACATACTTCTCGTTTGTTACGACTCGCTGTTATTTTTAAATTCCTACCAATAATCTCTCTCTCTCTCTCATCCTCTCTCTCTCATCCTCTTTCTCTCTCTTTCTCTCTCTCTCTCACTCTCTCTCATCTATGTGTGCTACCTCTTCACAACCCTTTCTTCAAGCTTCAAAACAATAGGAAGATGATCTTCCACTTATGGTTTATTTTTTCTTCGCCAAGTAAAGCTCTTTGATGAGTGCACAATCTACCATATCATATGATTTTGAAGATATGATTATATGGTAGTTCTTCTTGACACATGTACAAGTGATGTTTTAACTTCCTTCTTCCATGAAATTGTAGAAAAAGTGCTCATATTTGGGAATGTGCTCAAGATGGCAGTAATACATGTGTTCCCCCAAACCATTATACCACACAAAGCCACTTGTTCTCCTATCTCCATTGCATGGTGTTTCAACCTTCTAATTCATTCCTTTGTTGATTCATGCAACAACAGACCATCAAGGCCTTCACTGTTTACTTCTTTGATGCTTGAAGTTCATGAGAACTTTGACTGAGCAGGATGGCACCTTTTCCATCATACTCCAAGACTTCTTTTCTATTGGATGAACTGAGAACTGCCATCACAAATCATGCCGCCTATCCCTTTTCTTCTAGAGTCCATCTTTCTTGCTATCTCTCTTACTCTCTCTCTCCATCTCTCTGTCTCTGTCCCAATTTCTTTGATCTCTCTATCTGTGCATCTCTCTCTCTCACACACACACACATTGGATAACAGATTCCACTCTTGTCACACATGGCAGGTTGAAACATGTTATCTTAGAAAGATCGATTCATACTAGATTACGAATTCAAAGAGTTTAAGGTATTCATAACATACATGTTCAATCATTAATTACAATGAATAAAGCAACCACGAATTTATAAACAATATGAATCAACTCTATACTTCTTCAGCCATAACTAATGATTCTCTCTCGCTCTCTCTCTCTCTCTCCCTCGCTTTATCTCTCCCTCCCTCCCTTTATCTCTCTCTCTACCCATTGTTTGTGAGAGTAGTGTAACAACTTTCTTATTAGAGTATGATAAAGGAGAATAGATATGGTGGAATCTCTTTCTCTATCTTTCTATCTCAAGGTAACAGAGAGGAAAAGAAGTAAAATGTACGTGAAAAGAAATTCATGGAGAAGAACCTAATGAAGGCTTAGCATGTATTAAGAGGTCTCCCTAAAGTTCCTTTTCTACATCTTTAGATCCTTCTACAATTTACATTCTATTTTTAGAAGATCTTAGTTTTCCTTCTTTTCTCATCTTGGAAAATCCAATCTTCCTTTTCTATTTTTTGGGTTTTTTATTTATTTTCTATTTTTTTCTCTTTAGCTTTCTATTTTTATTTATTCCTTTCTTTTCCTTTTTCTTTTTATTTTAATACTAAGCTTTTATTCCTTTTCACTTTAATAGAAAGGTTTTTAATTTAATTACGGGTTAAGGTTGGGGGAAATATGGTTTATAAGGTTCCTAATTGGGTTTTTATTTGGAAACTCTTAGGGTTTCTTATGGCTACGATTATTAATCCCTAATCAATGGTTAAATATGCATGGTACAAGTTTAAAGCATTGGGTTTCTAAGCATTCAAGGTAATTCCCCTAGGGGTAAAAGGTAGGATTTTTAGGGCTTCAGTTAGATTTCAAAGGGCTTAAAGGATGCTTTCCTAGGGATTCGAGCTTGCTTAGGGCAAATTTTCACATGGCCTTTCAAGGGCTCCTAATATACATGGGTTTTTAGTTCTTCTTTGGATCACACACATGGTTTTTTAATGGGTTTTGGTTTAAAATACAACTAGGGTTTAGGGTTTAAAGGAGTTAATGGAATTTATATAAGTAAATATAAAAGTCTAGTGTATAGATGAAATGCTTCTCATCACATAATCAGTCAATCATATACTTGAGAAATTTTACAACTCTATTCATCTTCCTATAAACAACTCATCAACTCACGATCAATAAAAACAAAATAGATAAAATTTTGAAAAAATCCTACACACAATCTGAGAGGGACTTCATCTCGACATGCACCCCCACTAAACCTATACATCATCATGATGGGCCAACCTACAAAATCCAATAGAAGTGTAAAGATTTCTTTTGAAATTGTTTTTAGTTTTTATGTTTTAATGTTTTTGTTCTGGAAGTTGAAACATGATTTTCTTTTGCAAATGCAGGCTCTAAGAAAAATAAAGATGATTTTAAAGTACGTAAGTAATAATGGAAAAACCCATTCAATCAACATACTGTCTTAGAAAATACATCAAACTGCACCTACAGAAATTACAAAGACTTTCTATTAACAATATTTCCCATTGAATCATTTGAAAGCCACTCATGATTCTATAAAAATGTGCTCATGTTTGGTTCCTATAAACCTATCAGGAAATACAATTAGCTCCACTATTGCATAGCTCCACCTAGTATAGCGTGCATAATAAATCTCAAAAGTTGCTTCGAGGCCACATCTAACTCATAAAAACTATTTATCTTTTTCTTTTTCTTTTATTGGTCTCTTTTCTTTTCCTTTTTCTCTTTGCAACAACCATTAATGTAATTCTTTTTCATTCATTCTTTTTACTTTGAAACTTTTTTGTTAAAGGGAAAATGCCTAACCCCTAATCAAAGATGAGGATCTAAAGGCATGCACAAGAAGGAGTCATTATTTCACTTAATGTTTTAGGAACTTTACACAATCCATCTATATATAATAAGTCCATCTTTCTACTAAGAGCTTCAAGTAAGAGTGTCCTATCTAGGTCCCAAAAATGGCTATAGGGTATTTGATCCTACTCTCTCAAGTGCACACATCCCTATTAGTTTTTCTCGTCACTTTTCATTGTGATTTAAAACCTTCCTCTATTTTCCTAGAATATCATGAAATGTAGACATGATATGTATGAAAATCAAATTTTCAAAATAAAACTAAAAGTGGACAACTCGAATAAAGTACATTCACTTGTTTTAATGTTCTTCAATAGCATCAACATCATCATTGACTTCTATTAGTTCTTGATCAATCTCATATTCTTTTTTCTTTCTCTTCTTGAACAAATTTACTTGCTTCCCTGCAATCAAAGATCTTAAAGGAGTACCATCAAAATTGTGAAGCTCATACATTCCATTATCGAATACAAACATCAGTACATATGAGCCAAATCATCTCTTTGTTAGTTTCTTCTTAGCATCATACTGAGTATCACCATCATACATTAATAGTGACTCATCTAGCTTGATCTTAGGTGTCCTAACTCAATGCGTTTTGTCAAACTAAATTTATTTTTCAACCTTTAATCCTTTATCTTTTGTAGCGCTTGTTTTAACTTCTCATTTCCTTATTCTAAGTGTTTAATCCTTAGTGATAAAAGATTATCTCTTGTGATTTCATCATTGCATGAGAGTTTCATCCATGTCAATATCTGAGTGCCAATATGAAGTACATCAGTTCAACAAGCATAAAACATGTGAATCAAGTGTACATCCTATCTGCCCATAACACAAATGGAAGATATCTAGGCTAGTGCTTTATGTCACCACTGCATGCCTTAGAGATTGCCTTCAAGATAGAAGGGTAACCTCTCTAAATCTTTCCATTAGCCTTATGATCATAGGCAAGAGTGAGGAATAATTGAATCCCATGATGATCAAAGAACTCTTTTGCCTCTCTCCCATCTATTTCTCCTAGATCCACAACCACTTTCTCTACATATCCAAATTGACCACCCACTTGTAATGAATACAAGGAGGGTGAGTTGGATGTATTGGGTCTCTATGCCTAACTGAAGAATGCACTTGAAAAATGGCATAACTACTCACAAAGTCTTGCACACTCACATATACATGTAGCCACTAGTAGGCTTCCCTAATCTTTTCAAATGTTGCATAAAATCCTCTATGACTTGCCCATAAGGTCTCATGCGTCACTCTCATGAACTTGCTCTGAAGACTCCTACTACTCACTACACACTCTTGATTCTTCACCTTGCCTTTAACATGTCATCAAATAAATCCATCCTTCAAGAATAAGTTGTAAGACTTTTTCTTGATGGATCTATAATTATTCGTGGACCAACCTAAGGAAGGTTTGAGTGAATTTCCTATGTCTTTCCATTCTCCATCATACAAATTCTTGCATAATTGCTCATAAGCATAGACTAAAGGATTATATCTCATCATGGTTATATCTCTTTCAACATCATCATCATCATCAAACTTTGCTCTTGAAAGCAAATCAGCATCTATATTTAGCTTTCCAACTATGTGAGCAACATCTGGATTAATAAACTTCACATATGAGATCCACCTAAGTATCATAATATTTGAAGAAGAACAATTTGCTATCATACCTATCAGTGAAAGAAATCGGTCTCTTCAACAACATTTGCCCCAATGAAATATTCCTTATCATATTTTAAAGTAGTCACCAATCCCCATAACTCTCTTTTAATCTATGGATATTTTCTTTAAGTGTCATGTAATACCTTCTCAACAAACCAAAGTGCATATCTCTACCCATCTTCATCATCTTCACCTATACCCAATCTATACCGATAGGACTGGTATCAACAACCAAAATGATGGGCTTTTGATTCAAATAATACACACACTTGAGAATCGGAGCCTCAATTAGCAATAGCTTCAGTTTACACATGGCTCTTGACTTTTTTGTCGTCCAAATAATTTTTTTTCTCATTCTCAAGAGATCATATAAAGGGGTTGCAACATGAGCAAAGTCAGGAATATAGATCACATAGAAGACAGAGGCTCCCAAGAATCTCCTTAGATCGATGATATTACGACACACCTCAAAAAGTCTACTAATGGCCTCAACCTTCTATGGGTATGGCTTGAAGCCATAATGTCCACATAGATGTCCTACAATGAGAACCTCATCAACTTCAAAAGCAGATTTCTCTAGAGAAAAGGTTAGCCCTACCTCTTCGAGTCTCTCAAAAATTTTATCACAATCAGAGATATAGTCGCTAACACACTTCCTACAATCAAAAGTGTCTAAGGTCTCATCTTTCACTCTTTTCTCACAAAACTTTATCAGAATATCATCAATAGAAGGCATACACATGCATACAAGGCCAAGTGGAGTCTCCATCATAGTGATGTCTCTACTCTCAATAGTCAAATGGAACTAATCATAGCCTAAAAACATGTCACCCATGGAGTAGATGGAATATCTAGCATATGACACTGAAAATGGTTCCAATATTGGCAAGGATATCATCTCCTTTATAGGCCTCATCAACTCAGGCAAGTGATCCTTTGGGAGTGGAGCAGGTCAAATATTCCATGGTATATGTGGCAGTATAAAGATGATCATGGGTGGAATGTGTTTTAGATTCACAAATCCTATCTCATGTTGAAAAAGAGCGAACACTTTCTCATCTCTCTTGATAACTTTTATGAACGTTTCTCTTTCACTCTCTATAAGAAATGATCTCTCTCCAAACTTTATCTGCCTAATAGTCTGCTTAGTAAACTGATGCCATATGCGCTCTCATCTTCTTAGCATAGGGTCATTAGACACTTTTAGATACTTTCAATAACTATCACTTGGCAATGGCTGAGCTATGGGTTTTATTTTCTTATCAACATTCTCGTACTTAGTATTCATATTCACTTCATGTTCTTGCAAACATTCAACAATCAAATCATATTCTTGAATAGAACTAAGCATGAAGTTTTCAATTTTTTCATTTCTACGAAGTGCTTGCTCAAGTTCTTCTAGAGTAGTCAAACTACTCTCCAACTCAATTATATTTTCAATCTTTTCATCAGGCAACATCAATCCTAAGTGTTTGTAATATTTTTCATACATTTGTCTAAATCTGTTTGAAATATTTTATTTTTACAAATAAAGTAACTTGAACACAAAAGAATATATAGAACAACTTCGAAAACTATGTACAAAGTTTTACAAGACATCAAAACACTTCCCACCATTGTCTCGCTCAATAGTGGATCCTAGCATAATTTTGATCAAAATAAGCTCCATACTCTCCCACATATGCACCAATCACACTAATGATCGTAAGAGTTAATGGGCATTTTTTTAGATCCTTCTTGTTTCTTGCATGATTCGAGTAAATACTCATGACTTGCAAGGAGTTCAATCTTGAATTTGATCGGGTTGCATACACAGATCGGTCATCCATTGCCTTTGTTTCCATTCACATTTTGGTTATGAATGTTTGCTCCATAATGGCCTCGTGCAAATAGTTAACTTGGAAAAAGAAGTGGAATTCCTGATAAACTCCCCCAATTGTCACAAATAAAAAAGCACATGCTAGTAGCAAAGCTCGGGAGCAATTATGTGCAGTCCTCATCCTCCAACAATGTTCCTTGTCTATGGGCCATCTGAACTTCTCATACAGCTTCTTCGATATCACATTTTTCTATGACCCTGAGTCACTCAAGGTCAAAGCTAAATACAAATCTCCATCATTTTGTAATTTAACTTTTACCTATGGCATCGTTCTTGCCGAGAAGTTCTCATTATAATTATTGTCAAACTTTCTTGTCTCTCATTAGGTTTGATCAGTCCTAAAGAATTCTTATTTTCTTGGTATATTGTAATCTCATCAACTTCATCATCAAAGGAGTCACACAATGCATCTACTTCATTCATAACATGAGTGCCATTAGATGCCTCTCCCATCTCTATGTTTTCAGGTAATGGGAAGCTCTTTCTCTTAATCAGTCTAATAAAGCTACCCTTGAACTCAAGCTTTACAATTGAGAAGACCTATTCCAAGGACATGGTTACTTGAATCTTTGATAAAATATCATTTAAATTTTGTTGGCATTGTTCTTTTTCTAAAGCTCTAAAATTAGTATAGCTTGGAGCTTTCTTCTTCTTTTTGTTTTCACTTTCTTGAATTTTTTTGGTCTTTTCAGTAGTATCCTAGTTCTTTTCATCTGCTTGCTTTGACTCTTCAATTTTAATTGGCTTTCCTGGCCTCTTTCCCTCTTGTCTTTCCTATCTTTTTGCCTCTTCTTGAGAAGCAACATGCTCCTCAAAGTGAACTTTCTTCTCATTATCTTTAGCCTTTTCCTCTTCATTCTTACTTTGTCTTCTAGTCACTCTTCTTTTTGGCATAGCCTCATCTTGCATTTCATCTCTTCTTGTCTTATCCTCAACACATCTAAGTAGATAGAGAATTGATCCACAGGAGACTTCCAAGCACTCTTTTGCATGATTGCATCTCTAGCTCTCACTAGAGGTTCTATTGAATTGTTCTTTTGTAGTTGTGTCCTAATTTCTTCTTCATTTCCTTCTGCAAGCAAATCTAACTAGGTGTTATTTAGCCCGCTTTAGCTCTTTACATGCATAAGAAAAGTGTTACTGTGCATCACAACACACCTGCCTCTTTGCTCCACAAAATTTCCAAGTTCCTCATCTATCAAATGGCCTAGTATTTTTATGATACATGGATTGAACTTGTGGTACAAGGATCAGTTGAGGAGTGGGCTACACTAGAGGTGCAACCTGAGGTATTGTGTATCCCTATATATTAGGCATCGGCATTGTATTTATTTGGAATGGATTTGTATAAGTAGTGCTTGGTTGAGCAGGGATGGGGTCTTGATAACCCATGCAGTAGACCTTATTGTATAAGCTAGCCATCTCTTTAGACAAAGAGGCTTGCATTGTCATAAGGTCTTCTGTCTGCTTACTCTAGATCTCTAATTGTAATTCGAATGGTGTGTGTATGTGTGTGTGATGTGGATGCATTATTAGCCAAAGCTTATGTTCCAGAAACATTCGATCCTACTAGAATATGTATCTCTCTAGCTGCAATGGAGTAGTCTCTAGAGATCTATCATAAAGCATTGCATGTCATTGTCTCATCTAGGCAACTACTTTTACTTCTATCCTAACTATTTACCAATCTTCAATCAATAAAAATATCTTCCTAGCCTCCCTAATCCTTCCCTCAAATTTAGTCCTTTCTTCAGGACTTGAAAATCATCAGAAACAAAATCACTAGGTGAGCCTAAGGAAGCTGAGCATACCTCCTCAAGAACACGTTTAGTAGGTGTGTCAAAGATGTAGTGGGTTTTGGGAAATGAACCCATCGCAAAACACCCTCTCTACTATGATGACTAATATCTTCTAAATAGAATCGTTTATGTAATTCCTTGCTAAAATTTACCCAATTCTTCTCTATGTGTACTAAGATGGATGCTAAGATCAACTTCAAAACTACTCAAGTGAAAACATTTCTTCAGGTAATCCATGGATCTGAGCTTGGTTTTCAGATATGCCTAAGTGCTAATTACTTGGATCACTCGAGCCCTTGCCTTTTGATAATTAACTCTTTAAATACTTCCTCCGTCGCTTTCCTCTCCTTTGTCCTAGTGTGTATAACAATGTCGAAGGTAAGTGGCTCGACTATTTCTCTTAACTTGGAGTAGAGTTCAGAGAACAAACTAGATGAGTCTTGAGCAAGGAGGTGAAAGTAACAAAAACTCTTTATTTAATCAACTACCTAAGCATATTCTTTTTCTAGCATTTGTGTGTGAATATCACTAGTTGCTTAGTTTCTTTTCTAGCTTCAATCAACTCTAACTATCTTGCTTTAAATTTGATTTCTTGAATTTAATTCACTTGAACTTGACTTGATTTATCTCTTCTTTTGATCTTGGTTACTTGAATTGATCTCTTTCTTGAACTTGATCCTTCTTAATTTCTTTTTCTAAATTTTAAGTTTTAATTTCTTTTCACTTTTTAATTTCAAAACTTGATGTGCTTTTGGATGTTTTTTTTCTTCCTTTTATGGTTTTTTAATGATGTTTTTATTGTTTTTGTTATTTTTATCTAAGCTAAGATAGGATTAATTCTTTTAACCTAAGTAAGAATTGAAAAGAGTGTTCAAAATGAATCGTTTAGAATAAATGCAAAATATGAGTGATCAAACTCAGGCAAAAAAATTCTTTATGTTTATGTGCACGTAGCAATGCAAGTATACCCAAAACTTGAAAAAAATGAATGTGTGAAACTCTGATATGAAGTCGAGGTTATGGGTTTGTGTAGTGAAAATATCTTTATATTTACTTTTTGAAAATCCTAAATACGATTCTAAAAGTATGTGAAATTTATTTTTTTCTTTTGAAGGTGTGGGTGGCAAGTCAAGGATCTACTATCTCCAGGGCAACTGCCTCGCTTCAACTCGGGTTCAACTTGTCAAAGAGGGAGCTTCGTGAGGGCAGAATGAGCAGTAGGGTTGGATGAGGCCCTTGAGGTCAGATCATCCTTGTTTGATGGGCAACATTTGCATGCTAGTGGCCTTTCCTTGGGATAGTCTCTCAAGCCTAGCAAATGCTTCAAGGGTAGCAGAGAAGTACATGAAAGAGGGAGCAGGATCTTGCCGATGAAATTGGTCAATGAGGTAGGACTAGAAGTGGTTCTAAGCAAGAGGAAATTGAAATCAAAAGATGTTGTACTACTGACTGTCACACTAGAAACCAAAGATAAACCAAAAACGTTGATAATCATGTACCCATTATTGTTGCCATCCATGGGCATATATAATGTAAGGGGATAGCGATGTCCTTATACAAACTAAATGAAATAGAAATACACAATGTGTGCAAGTACAACCTAATACAAATAAGATATCCTCAGAAGAGGTAAGAAGCGTCTACAATTCTTCTACAATGTGGATCCGAATCAGTATATACTCTACTACAATGAAGATCGGAATATGAAATCTTCACTTCTATCTTTTGAGCCATAGGGCCAAAAAGCACCTTCTCTTCTCACTTTGCTCTTTACTGCAAATCTTTGGGTATCTTAAAAGAAGTTCTTGAAAAGGAATTCATGGCGGAAAAAAAGAAATAATGAGTATATCTTGAGTTTAGAGAAAATAAAGTCAATTTAGACAAAAACAATGCTTTATTTCTCTTTGAATCCTCTATATTTTGATTTGATTTTCTTTTATTTCTTTTCATATTTTCTATTTTCTTTCTATTTCCTAATTTCTTTACATCTTACTTTCTTTTTCTTCTCTAATTTTTTTTACTATCTTAATTTTACTTAAGTTCTTATATTAATTTTCTTTTGACTTTATAATTTCGTACTTTTATTTATTATTCATTTATATATTAATTCTTGAATTATGATTAGCTAATTATTATTTGCTTGCTTTCTTTATAGAATTAAAACAACATAAGGAAAAAACATTTTTACATTCTTACAAAGTCTCTCTCTCTATCAACTCTCAGTCTGTGCTTCTTCTTCTTCTTCTTCTTGTTGTTGTTGTTGTTGTTCTTCTTCTTCTTCTTCTTCTCTCTCTCTCTCTCTCTCTCTCTCCCTCTCTCTCCCCCCTTCTCTCTCTCTCTCTATCTGTCTCTTGTCTATGCACGCTACCTTTTGAAAACCCCTTCTTGAAACTTCAAGACAATGGGAAGATGATCTCCCAAATCTGCTTTATTTGTTCTTTTCAAAGTAAAGATCTTTAATAAGAGCACAATTTGTCATGCCATTATCAAGATAGAGTCATATGATAATGCTTCTTGGCACTTGTACAAGTGACATTCTAACTTCCTTCTTCCATGAAACCATAAAAGAATTGGTTCTATTCGTGAATGTCCTCAGGATGGCATCACTTGCACACAAATAGATGTGCTACTGGATTTTATTTTTCTCCTCTTGATAAAACCTTTTTGCATGCCTATGTTGCACACTCTCCTTTTCCACCAAAAAACATGCATTGCCTTATATCATCGTACTACACAAAGCCCACTATTTTTTTTGCTATCTCAATTGCATGGACTTCTCACCTTCTAATTCATTCCTCTATTCATTCATGTAGTAGCTAACCAACAAATGCCTTTACCTTTAACTTCTCTGATGCTTCAAGTTTGTGAGAAATTTGATGGATCGGGATGACATCTTCTCCATCATACTCCAAGACTTCTTTTCTATTGGATGAGTTGAGAAGTGGCATCACAAATCATGCTGGCTATCCCTTTTCTTCTCGGCTCTCTCTCTCTCTCTCTCTCTCTCTCTCTCTCTCTCTCTCTCTCTCTCTCCCCCCCCCCCCTCTCCCTCTCTCTCTCTCTCTCTCCCCCATGCCTCTCTCTCTCACACATACACAAAAAAATTATGAATCAACCATATACTTCTTGAGCAATAACTATTGATTATCTCTCTGCCCTATATTTGTTAGACTAGGGTAACAACTTTCTTATTAGACGCAGTGGAAAGTGTAGAAGACTTTCTCAGGATCAAGACTTTTACCAACATCTAAACATTCAAATGAAAATTGGTACCAATTGAAAAGTGAAATGAACTTGAAACTTTGGCTACTCCAACTAGAAATTTATAGCTTTCAAATGAGCTATTAAACACTCAATTTGGAGTAGTTTTGGTTTGGCAACACTTTGCCTCAAAACAGGATGCCTATTCACTCAGTTAGGCTGAAAGCTCGACTTCATTAGAAACTGAATAACTCACAGAGCATACAGAATTTGTTAAAACGGCTCTAGACAAAGGAAACAATCATGATAAGAATTTCCAATGAATGTTTAAACTCTAAAAATGGATAGATACATTGAAAGATATGACCCTCACAAGTAGGCTACCTAGAAATTTGTATGCGGTTGTACATAGTCTATGAGAGTGAAGAGAATGAAATGACTCAAACCAAATGAACTACCTACAAGGGGACATCCACACCTTCCTCCTCTATACTTGAGTGTCCTCCCTTGCCTCTTTTTATAGCCAACTGACCAAAAACTCTCATGATGAGTTTGAGAGCTCTTCTCCATAACTCTTTGATGACTTTGAGTAGCCACTTCTCTTCCAGTTTAGCTTTCTGGATTTGATTCTCTTTTGATTGATTCTCTTTTGATCTCCACTACTTGCTGAAGTAAATGCTTCCATTTTTCATTTTTGTATTTTTCTTCCATTGAATAAGATCCTTTTTTGCAAAAATATATAGGACGTTGCTTCTTTATTTTTTAACACTCCCCCTCAAGCTCACATGTGAGCTTGCACTTTCAGCCATATCCTGCAAGTTGACTTCATCCTTGAACCTCTTTAGCTTAGAAGCATCTAACGACTTTGTAAACATGTCTGCAACCTAGTCATTAGTTCTAATGAACTTTATATTCACATCCTTGCTCAAAACGTTTTCTCAAATATAATGATAATTGACTTCTATGTGCTTACTTCATGCATGAAACATTGGATTGTTTGTCAAGTGAATGTTTGGCACATTGTCACCATAAATTGGAATGGTCTCTACTACACCTGAAGATCAACCAAGAGCTTCTTAATCCACATAGCTTCACAAGTTGCAAAGGCTAATCCTCTATATTCAACTTCTATAGATGATAGTGCAATAGTAGGTTGTTTCTTCGAGCTCCATATGATAGGTTTGCTACCTATCATGAACACATAACCTGAAGTGGACCTTCTATCTTCCTTCGAACTTGCCCAATCAGTATCACTAAAGCCATTTACCTACAATTATTCATCATATCTATAAAACAAGGCATGATTGATTGTTTGCTTCACATATCTTAACACTCGTTTGGCTGAATTTAAATGTTCACTTGTTGGCGTTTGCATAAATTGAGAAAGAACTCCAACAATATAACACAAATCTAGTCTTCTGATCATAACATAGATCAATGAACCTATAATACTCATGTATGTAGTTACATCATGTAACTTCTCTCCATCATTTGCGCATAGCGTCACATTTGGGTCCATAGGTTGAGTGAGTGGTTTGCATTCACTCATTGCAAATCTCAAAAGAGCATCTAGTAGGTACTTCCTTTGCATCAAGTAGATGTCATCTTTCCCATAGACTACCTTAATGCCTAAAAAGTATTTCAGCTCACCAAGATATGAAATTTTGAACTCCTTACCAAGTTTTCTTTTTATCTCTTGTATTCCTCCAGCATCACTTCCTGTTATGATGAGATCATCAACATATATGCAAATGTATACGTGCTTGCCTTCTTCTTTCTTCATGTAGAGAGAGGGATCTGCACTACTTGGACTATACCCACACCTTGTGAGGTACTCAACCAATCTTTGGTTCCAAGCACGTGGTGCTTGCTTCAGCCCATACAAATCTTTCTTCAATCTACAAACAAAATCTGGATGATTTTTATCTTCAAATCCAATTGGTTGACTCATGTATACCTCTTCCTGAAGTTCAGCATTGAGAAAAGCATTGTTTATGTCAAGCATTGTTTATGATTGTTCCCATCTTTGCAACTAGGTTGAAAGTCTCTTCATAATCGATGTCGTGAGTGTGCTTGAAGCCTTTTGCTACTAGTCGAGTTTTATGCCTAGCTAGAGAACCATCAGCATTTCTCTTTATTTTAAACACCCATTTATTTGGAACAATCTTCGTACCTTCAGCCTTTGGAACTAGCTCCCATGTGTGATTGTCCTTGAGAGAATTTATCTCTTCCTGCATAACTTCTTGCCACTCTTTTTGTGTACATGCTTCTTCATATGTATCCAGTACTTTGTCTTTGACCACCTTGTCATATATGCAAAATGCTTTGCAATAAACTATCATAGCTCAGCCTTTGAATTGGATACCTTGCTCTTGAAGACCTCCTTTCATTTTCTTCTGAATATTGCTTCTTCAACTAGTTCAACTTTACCTTTGGTGTAATCACCTCTTCATACTCTTCTTCACTTGCATTTGAATCACTATTTTGGGCACCACTTTCAGCTTCAAATCTTCCATAACCCAATGTTGGTCATGAGGAATGAGTCCTTAGTCTCCCCTTCCATGTTAAGCTTTCTCCAAGTGATGTAGTAGCTTCTGGACCTGACATTTGAGTGCTTGTTTGCTGAAATTCTTCTTGGAGAACACACCAAATTGTAGCACATGTATCCCTTTTGCTCCAATGAATATCCAATGAAAATACATTTTTTTGACTTTGCCTCCATCTTTGTCCTTAGTTCTTGAGGGATGTGAACATAACACACACATCCAAAAACTTTGAGATGTGTAAGGTCAGGTTTCTTATCGGAATAAACCTCCTTGAGAGTTAAATTATGCACTCAAGCCGTTGTGCACTTGTTCATCAAATAAATAGCTGTACTAGTTGCTTCAGCCCAATAGTTTAGTGGCACCTTCATCTCATTGAGCATGCATCTTGCAAGTTCTGTGATATGTCTATTTTTCCTTTCAGCAATTCCATTTTGTTGAGGCATGTACCTACATGTAAATTGTCGCTTGATGCCATTCTCATAAAGAAAATCTGAAAATTCTTTGGAGAAATATTCTCCTCCTCCATCAAGCCTCAAGTTCTTTATGTACTGTCCTGTTTCCTTTTGTACCTGTGCTTTAAATCTCTTGAACATGGAAAATACATCTGATTTTTTTTTAATGCAAAACATCCATATTTTTCTTGAATGGTCATAAAAAAAGTGACAAAATATCTATTACCAGCCATCGATGGTTGTTGTGATGGTTCCCATACATCCATGTGTATCAAGTCGAGGAAATTCCTTGCCACATAGTTGCTCTTCTTGAATGGTTGTGGCATTTGCTTTCCTAGTTAGCATGCTTCACAAAACTCATGTAGTCAAGCATCATTGAATCTTGGAAGACCTTGTAGCTCAATGATGATGAGTAACACCTCCATTAATGTCAATCCGGAAAGATGTGAGGATGGTATGATGACCTCGAGCAAGTGAAGGCACAAGTGCGTGAGTGAGAAGCACACAAACATGCACACACATACACACACACGCGCACACACAGCAAGACAAAGAGAAAGACAATGGAGTTCTTTTAGATTAGTTCCAAAATGCTCATACAAGTTCAATTCTATTACAAGCTAAACTAAAAAATGAGCTCTCTAGCTCTATTTATAGTTTTTGACTAGCTTTTGGCCCTGTCCAGACTTAGCGTCCGACCTAGTTAAAAATTAGGTTCTAGGGCCTATTTGGAGGCTCAAACGAAGTCTAAAAATCATGAAAATTGGCACGATGCTACTTCTAATACTCCTCAAGCTCAAGGACTCCTCGGCTTGCACAAAATGGAGTTACAAAAAAGGTGAAATGGTATTTACAATGATTTGTAGTGATGAGAATCACTATTATGAAGATGTTGTTTTGGAAAACTTTGAATGGCCTACTTGCCAGATCTTCGTTGACTGCTTAGTCTACTTGTGCCTTCTCTTCGCTCTGGCTCCCTTCTTTGGCTTCCTTGTCTTGTGAGTCCTTCAGTGCCTTGACTGTTGCTGCCAACACCCCCCCCTCTCTCGCGTCTGTCGTCTCTGACAGACCCTTGTCTAGCTATGCGTTGGACATAATATTGAACCACATCAGAAGCAAGGTGGTGTTCTTTTAGTCGTAGCCCCCGTGCTAGATCTGTTAACAATGCATCCCAATCCACTGGACCTGGGACTTCTACATGGGGCACCCGCAATTGATCTGAGTGGATGGTCCTCTCCACAGCGAATAGTTGGAGGAGATGTGAGGGCTTGGGTACAAATATTTCTGAGTGATATTCCCAGAACCCTGTGATGAACATCTCCTCGAAGGTCTGCTTGAAGCATGCTGGGAGCTACTTTATTCTTGTGTGCCATGCATATACTACCTTTATTGAGGGGGTAGTGCTCATGTCATATACTAGATCTTGGTTGCCTGCAGTGAAGCCAACTCCTGAAAAGTGGGGGTCCTTAATGTTCTTGAATTTCCTGAATGTGATGAGCATTAATTCAAAGATTTTCATGCACATTTGTGCCATCACATCAGGTGTGTTCCGTAGTCGAATGCTCCAGTGACGGATTGTAGAAATCATGTAAGCAACAGTGGGAGGTCCTTGTGGAGGTGCTAGATAGACATAATTTAACCACTTTGCACAACCTTTGACGTTCTTTACAGCAATAGTAAATTCAGGCCAGGTGCGTCTGCGGAAGACTGGAACATAACAGGGGTTGTATTTGATAAATAGTGGCATGTTAGTCCAAGTACGAACCATCTCGGGATAGGTCTCAAGAAGACGGATCCTCCAGGTGGGTTGATGAATGGATCCTTTTTTAGCACTCTCAGGGATATCATCGGGCCCAAATTGTGTGGCAAAGGTTGGAGCCTTGCCACATCGTCGTTGAATCTCTGCTTTGTAATCTGCCAGGACTACACAATAAGGCACATACTGATCGTCGTTGGTGCCTATCCATCTGTGATGAGACATACTGCGGAAATACTCTGACTTTATGATAGTGTCTTCTAATTTGGCCATTGATTGGATTTGGATTGCCACTCGATCTTCATGGGTTTTCGCTGACTTTTCGAGTGTCTGAAGCCCATTCGGGTACTTCAACTTCCAAGGTGTTCATTCCTTCTGAGGTTTGCTGACCTCCTGGCATCGGCATAGGAACATATGGTTCCTCATACGATTCATCCACCTCAATGGGTACCAATTCATCCTCTGGTTCCACAACTGGAGAGGGCTGTCTTTCATATTCCAGTAACTTCTTCTGCAATTCTGCCACCTGCTCTGTTAATGCCTTTACTTCCTCGGAAGTCGTGGTTGTCTCTATGATCTTGGGTTGTGCCTTCTGTTCCTTGAGTTGGCGGCGTAGAGCATCCCGTTCCTTTTCCAAATCATCATGTGCTTCTAATAGATCGGCATAGCTTTCCAAGATTTTCTTCATTGTTTCTGAGGGGACTGCTTTGAATTGTTCTGGGTCGATCTCGTGGGGAGAGCCTTCCATGGTAGCTTCCGGGTTTTCTTCATTTTGCTTCTGCAGACGCTTGTTATCTTCAAGGGCGGTAGCCATGTGTTTTCTGAGTAGAGTCAAATTACGCCGGACTCTTAGATTATCTGTTTGGTAGACTTCTAGTAAAGCTTCGAGTTGTTTGACACCTGGCACTTGTGATGGTTGGGGTGCCTCAAAGAGGGTTTGATGGGCCTGCTCGAGTGTGGTGTAGCGTTGATTGAGGTCAGCCTTTTCATCTTCTATGGTTATAATCCGTCTCTGTAGTTGTTGGTGATTCGTAGTCAATTGACGATGATGGTCTTCGAGAGCCTGATACTCACTCTGAAGTTGATACACACACTGATGTAACGTTGAAAACATATTATTTACATTAAAGAATGCAAGGAAAGGGGAGGATGCAAGGGGAATGGGGAGGGGAAAGGGAGTCGTGAATGCTGTGGAGTCAAGTGGTGACATAGGTGGAGGGGGTATGGGAGATTGAGGCTGCGTGGGGGGAGGGAGTGGTGCTGTGGTGGGTGATGTTTCCATCGTGTCGAACGTGTGTGTGACTGTGTAGATGGGGACAGTGGGTGGGGTGGATGTGATGGTTGTGGAGTGTTGTGAAAGTGGGCATGATAACTCCTCCGACTTGGATGCCGGGAGAGAGAGGAATTCCCATGACATATGTGGTAATGGCAGAAATAGGCGTGGTAGTGCCAGGTGGTGAGGTGACTTGTGTAGTGAGAGGTGAGGTGGGTGGTGAGAGTGGTTCCGCCTGATGTTCTTCTATTTGTGTGTTACCTCCTGGTTCTGATACATTGATGTGAATTTGCTTGCCGGATCGCATGGGGTGAGTAGGCACTCATTTCTCAAATCGATGAATATAAGCCATGGCTGCATGAACGGCTTCATCTAAGCCTACCGCATCTGCGTGCAGGTTCATTGATTCAATAAACATGTCTTGGACTCGCTTCATAGTTTCATACAATCTTTTTATTTGGGCCGAGTAGGCTGGGGCACTTGCTAGTTCTGAAAGTTCTTCATATTCTTGATCATACTCCTCGTTTGCTTCCTCTTCTTCTGTCTCTTCTTCATCCTCTTCTACTTCTACTACTTCCGGTTGGGTCGGGGCTGAAGTTGTAGTAGTGGGTTGTGGTCCTTGGGTCTGATCTGCTTCTGTCTCCAGGTTAGACTCATTGATCAAGCGTGCAATTTCTTCATCTATCAAATCGGCTAGGGTGTAACCTTGTGGGAACTCCAAGTCCGATGGAATCGGAGGGAACACCAGATTGGGTCCTTCTGCACTTCGTCGGGGTAGGCGAATGGTAAATGGTCGGACACGTCGCGTTTGTGGAGGGGTCACCTCTGGTGTGGTGGTGGCTCCCCTTGCTTGGGCACATGGTAATTGAACTCGCCCTCTCATTTTCTGTGATGGAGGACCCACCGTTGACAGCCGTCTTTGGAATTCTTGGGCCCTGGACCATACTAGTGCTCTTTGAATGGGCACGTCGTACGCTAAGCACCTGTAAATTATTTTTGTCAAAGCACAACACCCATGAAGCACATTCTTCTGTTTCTTATTCCATCATTGATGGGCTACATGGATTTGATCGATGATCCAGTGTGGTAGATTGATGGTGAGATTCTCTGTCTCTGCCAAGTACAAGCTGAACCATATCTTTTTAGGTGGCATTGTGAAGCGTTCTTGGGCGGGGAAAGTGAAGTGATGCATGATTGTTTGTAGGTGGAGAGCGATGGTTGGTGTCATTGCTACCATGTCCTTCAATTTGTTGAGATCCTTGTGCTTCATCCTGCCTGGAATCATTGTTTCTTTCTCAGTGGGAATATGCATACCTTGCATCTTCAATGCTTCTCGTACTAGGTTGAGGGTCAGTTTGAATCTTTTGAGTTCGTGGCCTGGCATCAGTGAAGGTAGCACAAAATTACTATCGCCTCCCTTGGCCCTACTAGGGGTGATGGTACTCATAAAATAGGAACAGCGCAGGAAATCTGGCTTAGGTAAATGTCCCCGGAAATAGCCATCCAAGCCCGCTTTGATCCATACTGATCGCATCACTTCTGCATTTTGATATTGCTCAAATTCGCGGGTGAAGAAATGATATCGTCCCCATTTGCCATTAAGCTCAAGTTTTGCCTCCCAAAAGTAGGTGCCATCCCCTAATGGCCCTGCGACATCACTGAACCAATGTGCATGTTTCCCCACTTGAGAAGTGTGCCCCTGAGGCGGGTCCTGAATAGGAAGCACATGCACAACTCTAAGTTCTTGAGGTCTCTCAGTGAGTTGTGGTTCCAGAAGGAGGGTTTCAATGTCCACTATCTGAGCGCTAGACCCTGCCTGGGAGCTGGTGCCTCCGGTTTCTGCCATGTTACAGCTTGCTTGCTAGTTTTGTGAGAATATAGAAGCATGCGTTAACATTGTAAAGGACAAGGTAGAACAGTTTTTGTCCCCATTACAACATTAACATGAGGTGAATGATGAGTTTGTCGATCAGTGAGTGCTCGATGATTGTGTGTGTTGTTAATCCTATGAGCTAAGTGAACAGATGCAGTTAGTAGGTGGAGAGGAATGTGAAAATGGGATCGGGGGGGTTTATTACAAGCTTTTGGCTGCCAAACACAGTGAATGACTTTATGTTTTGGTTTCGTGAAGACTCTGGAGGGTTTTATGAGGGTGTTTGCTTGGAAATGAGGCTTTATAGGGGCCCATTTGCAAGTGATTCCACTTGTGCTCATGTGTGAATATGTGTTTGTGTGTATTGACTGAGAGTGGCCATCGGCTCTTTGAGTGAGTGAACCCTGTTGTACATGGTGCGATTTGTGTAGGACTAGTTGAGCCCGCAAGCAAGCCTTAGGCACCCAAATTTGTCTTGATTGTGGGCCAGCCTTCATCGACTTCTTGGGTACCCAGATAGATTTCACTTTCACAGAAGGAATTTTGGAGGACTTCTTATTAGTGTGGTGTCGTTGACCACTAATAGGAAGTTGAGCCAATTGTTGTGGCTGGACCGCAATAGGATGCTCGTTCTTCCGTACCCACACTTGTTTTGGTGGTTGAGACACCGTGCGTCGTATTTTCTTTGAGCCTCGAGCACAAGTCGTCTGCTTCTTCTGCATTTGATCCACCTTTGGTTGCTGCATCCCTGTGTCTTTTGGAAAAGAAGGGAGTTCCGTTGTACCCTCAACTTCTTTGTTGAGACAATCATCCCTCTGCATCACATAGTTTTGGACAAGAATAGCATTGTCAACTTCATGTGTACTCCTGGAAGGACCAGGAGTGTGTGCCTTGCCTAATTCCTTGAGTGCTTCATTTTCTAACTCAATTGTAATGCGTGTCTCATTGACCCAAACCTGAAGGAGTCCACTTCTTAGGTTTAAGTTGACTGCATGGTCGTAGATCCAGTCTTGACCCAAGACCAGAGGCTCAGTGAGGTCCTCATCTTGACACATCAGTACTTTCATTGTCATTAAGACATCTTGAATGTGGAGGGGAAGCTCCACCTCGCCCATGCAAGGGGTTTCCACACCTCCCAATCCTATGAGATATGCCTCTATAGGATTGACTTTTAATTTCAATTCTTGACAGTAAGAGAGTCTAATGGCACTAGTGGCTGCACCTGAGTGAATCAAGGCCCGTGCAGTCCTTGCACTCTTTCCTTGTCCTATCTCCAAGGTTACAAAAGGACGTCGGTCAACTATTCTATGGGGGCTTACACTTGAGACTTCACACATAGCCATATGATGTCCTAGGTTTGCATAGTCATCTGTCCTTGGATGATCTCGTCCTTGTCTTCTCATCTTCATTTTTCGGATGCGTTCCAAGGCTTCTGCTTGTGCTTCTTCTCGAACTCGTTTTTCCTCTTCTTTATGTTTCTTGGCAGTGTTGAGTCGATTGAGCATTTCCTCAGTGAGAGGTTCCTGATATAACTTGACTCTGCATCCGCTTATGTAGCTAGGGAGAATGTCACCTTCGAGTGTGGCTAATTGGACTGCTCCACTAGTTGAGATCCTATTTATGATCATAGGTCCATAACCTCTCTTCTCTAATTTTCTCGCATGTTGCTTCAAAGTGTAGCCTAACACTAGGTCCCCTGCTTTCAATCCTTTATCCTTCACATGGGCATCAAAGTACGCCTTCTGCCTTTTCTTAGCTGCATATATTCCTGTTGTAGCTCTTAGTCTTGTTTCACCTAATCGTTCGAGGTCAAAAATTCTTGAAGAGAGTTCATGACCCGTCCACTCATGCTCCTGTGCTACTCTCAATGTGGGAATCAAGAAGTCCAAAGGTAGCACCACATTTTGGCCAAATACCATCTGAAAGTGTGTGGCTTGGAGTACCATTTTATAGGCAACTCTGTATGCCCAAACAGCATGGTGTAGCTGTTTGTCCCAATCAGAGCGTTTATTATTTACCAGTTTAGTTAACACATTGCATAGGATCTTATTTGTGCTCTCAGCCTGGCCATTAGCTTGTGGGGGATAGGGGGCAGACTTCTTATGTACTACCAAGAATTCTTGGAGAAGATTTTCAATAACTTCATTCAAGAAGTGAGTCCCTCTATCACTGACTAGCTCTATAGGTAGCCCGTATCTCATGAATACATTCTCAAATAAGAACTTAGCTGTCGTTTGAGCATTGTTCTCAGCATGTGAACCCTTGGCTGGGGGATTAATAGGACCTACAAAGTCTATTCCCCACTTAGAGAATGCACGTCCACCCATCATAGGTTTTAAAGGCATCTCATCTTTGCGTATAGGATACTGAGTTCGTTGACAGACATCACACCTCTTCACATAGGTATGTGCATCCATGTGAAGGGTCGGCCACCACAAGCCTGCAAAAAGGATTGCTTTGATCAACCGATCTGGTCCAAAATGTCCTCCTGCTACACCTTGGTGAGCAGTTTCCAAGATCTTAAGATATTCACTCTCATGGACACACAATCTAAGGTAACCATCTTTACCATGCTTGTATAGATTATCACCAATGAGTGAGTAATCTAGGGCTTCTTGTTCTAGACTTCTTTGTCTGGCCAATGTCATATCTTGAGGGAATGTTTTGGTCCTCAGAAAGGCTACTAGTGGTTCACTCCAATCCGGCACTATGGACACTTGATAGAGAGTGGCATGTTCCACGGGTGGTTTAGTGCAACAGATTGGGCATTCTTTACACATTTTATGTACATTAGCTTCCATCATAGGCCAATGCACTCCAAATCTCCTAAGTGTCATAAAGTTCTTTGCTTTGAGTAGTGTTGCTCTAATGCACCTTCATGTGCTAATTGCAACCATTTTGCGTACTCGTCCTCTTCCACACAACAAGCCAATATCCCTTGATCTGTCTGTTTGTACATGCTTCCTACCATGATATGGTACTTCTGGGCTTTAACTACCTCTCTATCTTGAGTGTTTATGACTGGGTGATTAGGCCCGTATGTCAATACTGGCACTAATGGCTTAGCCCATTGAGGTACCACTTCCAAATTAAACAAGTAAGCATCAGGAAGGTCATCTGATACTCCTTGTGCGGCTTCTTCAGATGTGAGCCTAGAGAGATGGTCTGCTCTCAAGTGAGTCTTCCCTTTCCTCACCACAACTTCAAAGTCGAAATTCCATTAGTAAGAGAAACCATCTCACTAATCGGCCTATATTGCAAGGTTTGTTTACCAAGTACAATAATGCCTGATGATCAGTAAAAAATTTAAACTTATTTGCAAGCAAATAGTGTCTAAACTTTTTAGCCGCATATACCATGCCTAATCCTTCTCGTTCGGTGGTGGTATAGTTCCGTTCAGGTGCATTTAGCTGTCTACTAGCATAGGCAATTGGAAGATCCATATTACCTTCGCCCATAGGTTGTGCAAGTACACATCCAATAGCATAATTGGATGTGTCCACGTGAACATGAAATGGCTTATTCCAATCTGGTGTGGTCAAGACAATCTTCTTTTGAGCTCATTGAAGGAGTCCTCACATTCATTAGTCCACTCAAAGTTAGTCAAAAGTCCATACAGAGGCTTTGCTATGATGGCATACATGTGTATAAACCATCGGTAATAACCACAATGCCCCATGAAAGCTTGTATTTCCTTGACATTCTTTGGCCTAGGTAGCTCGGCTATGGCTCTTACTTTCTCTTCATCGGTGGATATGCCATTCTTTGACACTATGTGTCCTAGAATCTTGCCTTGCCTGACCATGAAAACACACTTTTCTGGGTTCAAGCAGACTTGATACTCTCTACATTTGTCAAAGATTTGCCTGAGTTCTGGTATATGTGTCAAGTTGCAGGAGCATTGGTAAGCCCAAATGACATTACTCTAAAGGCAAATATGCCCCACTTTGTGGCAAAAGCTGTCTTATGTTGATCTTTTGGAGCTATGGCTACTTGATTGTAGCCCGAAAATCCATCAAGGAAGCTGTATACTTCCTTGCCTGCTACCCTTTTTAATAGATGCTCGATAAGTGGAAGTGGATAGTTATCTTGAATTGTGGCTGCATTAACCTTTTTCAAGTTAATGCACACACGTAGCTTTCCATTCTTCTTGGGCACCACTACAATGGGGGATACCCATTCAGTGTGCTCAATTTCATAGATAAATCCAGCTTCTACCAGACGATCTATCTCCTCTTTGATCTTAGCAGCATAATTATCATTATATGTGTATGGCTTTTGCTTAGAGGGTTTCGCGTCTAAGGTCATGGGAATTGTGTGTGAGCATATGTCTAGGTCAACACCCTTCAAGTCCTTGTAACTCCAAGCGAATACATCTCTGTATTCTCGTAGCAAGGCTATCAATTCGCGCTCTTCTTCTTCCGTCAGATCATGTCCTATGTAAGTGCACCTCTCTTCTCCTTCTTCCATTGCTACCACTATTTTATTGGTGGTTTCTTTGTTATCATAGGCCTCCCCTGATTGCACCTCACGTTTTGGCATCCTTACCATGACTCTTCTATCGTCTATCTCATACTTTTTAAAGTTTTCAGGGACCTCAAACAAAGATTCTTCCTCTTCTCGTGTGACTTCTCTCTTCTTTCTTTTCTTTCCTTCATCCTTAGGGGTCACTTGTGTGGCTAACCTTACATCATTTGTAAGTTCTCCATGTCTCTGGGGTTGAAATTCTACTTCATAGAAGTATTCTTCATCTGATGCAAAAGGTGGGTCCATAATGATTGACTCTAGATAGGAGTCGCTCGCATCCTCAAATGCGTCAGGGCTATGTTCGCACTCTTCTAAAACTGAATCTCCCATGATTGGCTCTATGGAGAAGACTGAAATGTCATAGCCATCCTCATCACAGTAGGGTGTCCATTGTTCTTCGTTGATGGCTACATCCATTGTTGCTAAAATTTCTGCCCAGCCATGAGGTTCAAACTCTTCATCAGGAAACACTACAGATGCGTAGGCTGGGTCTTGAATTGACCTATGGGTTTCCTTAGCACCTATCTCTCAGGCCTTTTCTCTCTTTTCTTCTTCCACTACCACTTTACACATCCATAAGTGAGTGTCTTCATGCATCCATGAGGATCCTGATCCTATGGAGTGCACAGACTCCGTGTCATCCTTGGCTTTATGGATAGGATTCCATTGAATAGGTGGTACATCTCTATGAGAGTAATCCTTGAGATTGAGTTTGGTCGTAACACCTAAGTGTTGCAAATACAAGGAATTGGTTCCCCAATCTTGGACCACTTGCAACTGTCACATAAATGGTCTTCCCAAAATCATCTCATAGGCATGGTTCTTGCTGAAATCACATATGGCGAAAGTATGCTCAAACTCAACACTGCATGTAGTGAGAGTTATTCCTTCGAGCAAGCCTAAGGGTCTTTCTATGTGACCATCAGCCATCTGCAATTTCATCCTCCTGGGCCTGAGTGCTGGCTTGCCCCAACGCTTCCATAGAGAAGTGGTAGCAATAGCAACTCCTTCACCTGAGTCTAGAATTGCCTTGGTTGTGTACCCCTGATGGGTAATGGGAAGATAGGTGCTTCTTCACCTTCACTAATATCTCCTATCTTGTCTAGAGGAATTTCTGGCACTGTTCTATGAGAACCTACCTGAGAACGCGGTTTAGCTATCTTTGGCACTTGTTTGGCTACATGTTTCCATAACTCTGGCCTAAGTTTGAGTAGCTCTTCTAAAGTGAGGTTGCACTGCAATTTAGTGTTTTTCACTACCTCCGTATTCCTAGGTATGATTGAGTCTTCGTTTCTTACCATGACCGTGGGTGCTCTCATACAAGTAGACTTGGCTTCCCATGGGCCTGTGAAGTGGGGTAATTCCTGTAAAGAATTAGACTCGAAGTCTAATCTCTCTTGACTTTGTGCACTCTCCTGCTCTCCATAAATGGAAGGAATATCTTGTGGGAATTGATCATGCGTGTCATCCACAAGTTCAATGGGAGGATGGACTTCACTCTCTTTTGCCATTTCTCTTCTTGAATCTCCCGTAGGAATTCTGGTGTGTACCTATTCCTAGAAGAAGAGGTGTCTGGTTCAGTGGAATTGGGCACATAAGCTTCCTATGGGGGGATGCTTCTTCTATTACTCGCCTCATTTCTTCCTTGGTTTTTTTCTTCCTTGGCAAATCTTGCAATTATGCTCTCTAACTTCTCTAATAGTCCATCCAAGTGCAATTGTGTCTTAGCTGAGCCAGAGTAGTTGAAGAGGCGACTGGCTTCAAACATGATCTGAGCCAATGCGACCATTTTCGCGCAAAGCTTGGTCCTTTCTATCTCTAGGTCAGCTCTAGGGTAGCACTTGTCATGATTCATCACATTTGGCCCTTCTTGGATTCTGGCCTGATATGCCTTAAGCATCATGTCTATGTCTTCAGGAGTGGGGTCAGCTAGCACTGATCCTACTCTAGGGGGTGGGTGGATGGTCTGATGTGGGTTGAAAGATGGTGGACTAGATGGTGATGGAGATGAAGGTGGTGGTGGTATGTGAGAGTTTGTTTGAGAGGTGAGTTCAACAATTTTGGCTTTTGTTTCTCTTATGCTTTCTTCTAAGTCGCTCATCTTTTTGGACCATTGTCTTTTCATTCTCTCTCGGTTATCTCTCCAGGCTCTCGACCGTTTCTTGGCTATGCTCTCAGTTTCACTAACCTCTGCACTCTTTTCTTGGCCTACTCCTAGGTTTGATTGCAAAGCCTGGGCTCTAGTGACCACTTGCAGTGGTGCAGTGGAAGTGACACTCCTTGTTGAGTCTACAGCTAACCCAATAACCTTAATTGGAGTTATTTTTGGCATATTATTGGGATTCTTTGGGCAATCTTGTAAGAGATGCTCCTTTTCGCAACCTTGACAAAATCCATGTATTCTTACTGACTCCGGTTGTGTAGGTGCAGGCATTGGATAATCACAAATGGGGTGATCTCCCTGACATCTATAACATGGTCCTCTAGGGAATGGGGGTCTTACCTGCTTAGGTTGAGGTCTAGAGTTGGGGTTTGTGTACATGACATTTGTGTAATCAGGCTCCCAATTAGGTTCACTCGGTTCTTCACTATAGTAGGACTCACCATGTTCAGGCGACTGCATGTAGTAAGCCTGTGGACTATCTATGTGAGTGGAATCAAAACTATGATCACTCGGGTCACTTTCTGAAAGCAACGGAGTCACTAGGACTATGGCTCTATTCAAATTTTCCTCAGCAGCTGCATACTTTACAGGAATCACATTAGCTGGGGTTGGAGGTTGTTGAGCTAACACAGGTTGAGGCCTTTGCTGGGCCTGATATTGTGGTTGGTAGGTTTGTTGAGGCCTAGCATATTGTTGTGGTGGGTATTGGTTCTGATATCTTCCCTGTTGTGGATAGGGCTGAGGGTAGGTTTGTCTAACCGCTTGCTTATTGTATGGACAGTCTTGTGCTGTGTGATTTGTGTATCTCTGTTCTATGGTGCAATATTGGCTACTGGGATTCACTTGGGCTTGAGCCATAATGGGGCATACATTCGCCATATGGTCTCCACCGCAAGTATAACACCTCTTTACTGGGGCAAACCTTGGGATTTGTTTGCCCGTGACACCTAGTTTTTGAGCTACTTTCTCTGCTAGTTCCTCAATTGATGTGGATTGCGAGGAAGAGAGGCTAGAGGCACTATCAGAATCTTTGTAGATTTTGGAAAGCTCTAACTCCTCCCCTAGGTTATCCTCGATGTCGATGCACATGCGTACACACTCTTCTATTGTCCTAGGGTCCTTCAAGTACACATATGACCTCAATTTGGTACTTAGCAATCCATCCAAGAATAAAGCCACTTGTTTGGCCGGTGTGGGTAACTCAGGAACAGGGCATCTCTCAAGATATTGCCTAAATCTTCTTCCTGCAAGTCTCACGGTCTCTTGAGGGGTCTGCTTGAAGCTATGTATCAATGAGGAAGTATTATGCCTTATGCCACTTATAGAGAATTCAGTGATGAAAGCCTCTAAGAGTTGGTCTATGCTCCTCAACTGTCTCTCATTGAATGGTTGAAACCACGTAAGGGTTGTGTTCCTAAGGGTTAGACCAAAGGCATTATATTGCGTGAATAGGTCCTCAACTTGTTCAGCTCTCAAGTCTTGCCTAAACTCGGCCAGATGATCATATGGGTCTCTTGTGCCATCGAAGTAGTTCTTCATGGACTTAACTAGCTGAGTCGGTCTCAAAGTCCTCGTGTGCTCTCTAGGTCTTGGTAGAGGGAATTCATCCGCATTCCTTTGGTTCCTTGGGGCTCTAAGTCCCTCAGGTTCCACTCTATTTGTTTTCGTTCTCGTTCTTTCTCTTGCCATTGGGTTGGCAAAGCTTACCTCCGGTCTATCTCTATGTCTGTCTCTTTGAGCTCCATGAGCTTTGGACGTTCCAGCTCCTTGGTGACCAAAGGACACATTCGATCTTGGTTGGGGGAAAATGAATTCACCTTTCCAAGTGTAAGCATGCCTATCATTTTTTGTAACCACAAAGACCCTCTCTAAAGCGTGATCTAAGTAGGTCACTCTGCCTGGGCTATCAGGATCTTTGAACTCATATATCATGATTGTCCCTACCTCATTCGGCTGATCAGATCTATACCTCCAAAAGGCTTCATCAGTCTCTTGGTTCAGGAGTAGATCTATGCTCTTATTGTCTTGGGGAATCCACTCTGGTGTGATAATCCTAGTGAGAACAGATTTGCCTCGGGGGGTTCTAGGTTCTACACCCATGTTTCCTTGCTCTAGATCACCTATGTCCGTCTCAGGGATCACATTCCCGAACTCATCTGTCCTATCTGGATGACTGGTGACTACATATATGGTCCCTTCCTTGTCTAGGTATGCTCCGTTTTCAAACTTGACAGCTGGGTGCTCTAGTCCAATGGATTGGTCAGGGTTTTGAATCTGGACCACAGATCTTCCTAGGCCATCCTCATAGATGCAAGCACCTAATCAGTTGGTCCTAAGGTATTCGAGTTGCGTCTTGTAAGGGCCTTCTACCCTATGTAAATATGGCACTCCTGAACTTCCTGTAGGTCTCTCCATACTGTGGGACATCTCAGACTCGCTAGTCTCAGAGCTAGGGTAGTACGAATGATGGCTCAACTGCTGGGCCCAAGACCTAGCAGTATGATTGACACTAGCCTCTGAAGATCTAAGACTTTGTCTATCTCTCCCTAGGTGTCGTCCTGATCTAAGGTTCATAAGCCCAAGTGAATAATCCCAGATTTTCCCAAGTACAATTTTCGTTGCTGAGTTCTTTTGTATTAGTCACTTGTTCTTTTTAATTTTCTTTGGGGTGTCACTTCTTGTCCAATTAATCTTCATCACAAGGAACACTTAAGTTTTATCGTATTTTGAGTGTGGTCACTCGATTTAAATACTTTTTCCTTTGGTTGTTTCACAATTGTAATCTCCTAACACCTGCACTTGAGTGATTACTTAGCCTAAGCTAGGGATTGACATAGGATGTTGAGAATTTCCAACCTTGAGTTTCTTTCCTTGGCTGCCCTTGTGTGCCCAGGAAGCGTGTTCCCAAGCTTGCACTTACTCTTGCTTTGAGTACCCTTTGATGCTCTCAAAGAACCTGAAAAAGTCCCAAAGTTAGCTCAAGAATTAAATTCGATTGACAGACAGATCACTTTCATGCATGTAATTCACTAACCAAATTGCCTTTTGCCTTTATGAAAAACAATCCCAAGGGACCCTTAGTTTTCCTACCCCGGGATATGGTCAACTTCAAATTACCCTATCTAATAATCATGATATTAATAATCCGGGTTGTACTCCCCCCGAGCTTTCCAACAAAACAAAAATCACAGCAAACGGATTTCGTATTAGAAAGTTATGTCAATTCAGGGTTTTGGGGCTAAAACAAGATTTAAAATAGGTTAACAGGCACACAGGACTTCTCGAAATGCTTTGGGTGTCAGCCTCACAATGCTCTACTGACCCTTAAAAGCTCCCTACAATTTGCCAAAAATTAGACCACTATTTTTGCCCTAAAAAATTGGCCAAATTTGCCCGTCAATCGCGATCGAGAGCTCTGTCAATCGCGATTGATATGTCAGTCGCAATCGACGTGTCGGTCGCGATTGACAAGTCCGTCCTCGCTGTCAGTCGTGATTGATAGGTCAATCACGATTGACACGTGGCCCGGAAATTCAGTCGATCATGGTCAAAGGGTCGTTGACTCTGTCGGTCGCGATTGACGGGTTGATCGCAATTGACAGGTCCGTCGCGAGTGTTCAGTCGTTCGTGGTCAAACAGTCGTTGACTGGGTCGGTCGCGATTGACAGGTCCGTCGGGGCTGTCAGTCGTGATTGACTGGTCGATCGCGATCGATGGCTCGATCGCGATTGACACGTGTCACGCGTAGGTTCTATCAGTCGTGGTCAGTCGGTTGTTGACTCATTCGATCGCGATTGACAGGTCGATCGCGATTGACAGGTCGGTCGGCAAGTGTCCGTCGTGGTTTGTCGATCGCGATTGACAGAAAACTGAGGAATTTCAAAATTTCAAACACATATTCATGAAGCTCTAGGCCTATACATCACAGTTATACACTTTGTTTTGCAAAGTAGTCAACTTTTCTGTCGGTCGTGATTGACAGAGGTCAACGCCTTGGGACCTGCACAGTCAAATTTCCTGATGGAGGTGGGGCAGCTACTGGGGATGCTGATTCCTGTAGAAAATCTCAAAAAACACAGAAAATCACAAGCACACAAACGCTCTCTCGCTGTCTCTCACAAGTGAAATGAGGGAAATGGTATGGGTGGGGTGATATGACCAAAAACTGAAATTTCGCGATGATGGAGATGGATGTGGCAGATGGTGAGGATGATGATGGTGATGAGAAAAACAAAAGAAAATAGACAAAAGTGAAGAAAATACCTATGACTCCAACGCCTCAACTCTATGTCTTACCATCACATGCTCGTCCTCAAAGCTCGATCCCCGGCAACGACGCCAAAACTTGGTGTAGCTCAATGATGATGAGTAGCACCTCCTTTAATGTCAATCCGGAAAGACGTGAGGATGGTATGATGACCTCGAGCAAGTGAAGGCACAAGTGCGTGAGTGAGAAGCACACAAACATGCACACACATACACACACACGTGCACACATAGCAAGACAAAGAGAAAGACAATGGAGTTCTTTTATATTACTTCCAAAATGTTCATACAAGTTCAATTCTATTACAAGCTAAACTCAAAAATGAGCTCTCTAGCTCTATTTATAGTTTTTGACTAGCTTTGGCCCTGTCCAGACCGTTAGTGTCTGGCCTAGTTAAAAATTAGGTTCTAGGGCCTATTTGGAGGCTCAAATGAAGTCTAAAAATCATGAAAATTGGCATGATGCTACTTGTAATACTCCTCAAGCTTGAGGACTCCTCGACTTGCACAAAATGGAGTTACAAAAAAGGTGAAATGGTATTTACAATGATTTGTAGTGATGAGAATCACTGTTATGAAGATGTTGTTTTGGAAAAATTTGAATGGCCTACTTGCCAGATCTTCGTTGGCTGCTTAGTCTGCTTGTGCCTTCTCTCCGCTCTGGCTTCCTTGTCTTGTGAGTCCTTCAGTGCCTTGACTGCTGCTGCCAACAGACCTCTTACCACTTCATGTTTTCTCATGTCCTTGAGCTTGGCAATGTTGATATGTCCAAACCTTTTGTGTCACAAATCAATTTTAGCAATCCTCTTCTTTCCAAACTGAATATACATCACCTTTCAATGTGGTTATTGAATGTCCAAAGTGAACATCCTACCTTCTTTCCTTCCTTGAGCAATGACCTTGAATCCTTCTTTTGGATTCTTTATAAAGTAGCCTTTTTCATTGAACATAACATGATATCCATTCTCTACTATTTTTCCTACTGAAATCAAATTCATTGCAATAGTAGGAACATGAAAAACATTAGTCAATACCTTTTTGTCTCCAAGCTTGATATCTCCAACATGCTCAATTGCGTGTTGAGTTTCATCACTGGTCTCCACACATCGTTTTCCACTTGGATCTTGTAACTTTGTGACAAAATCTCCTTGTCATGTCCTATGGTTGCTGCAACCTGAATCTACAAACCATTTTTTATCATGATCACTTCTCGAGTTGTTGTACTCATGCTTCATGGCAAGCATGGTTTGCTTGTCTCCTTCACTTGATGTACTCGCATAGTTATTTTGGCTCCTTTGGTTGCCTCCATTCAGCCTTCCATTCTTTTGCCAACAATCATTTGCATAATGTCCTAGTTTACCACAATGATAACATGTTAAACCTTTATGAGGATTGTATGAACCTCGACCTCTTCCTCTATTTCTTCCTCGACCTCTTCCATGTGTGTTGTCATTTGAGTTATCCTTGTTGTCCTCCGAGTTGTGTTGGTTGGAATTTGTGTTGTTGTAGCTTCTTCCTCTTCCTCTCGAGCCTCCTCTTGAGTTCCTTCCTCTACCTCAACCTGCATATAATATTTGACTATGGCTCTCCTTACCTTTGTTGCCTTCTCCTTGTTGAGCAACCTCTTCAGCCACAAGATTTGGTATACTCTCATTGAATGTTGGAAGAGGCCAGTCTCTATAAAGAATGTTTGTGATGAGGGGCTTCCACTTCTCTTCGCTCCTCAATCCATTGATGGCTATTTGGACGATGTCTTCCTCTTCTATCTTCCATCCAACCAATGCTAGCTGATCTTGAAGACCCTTGATCTTCAATGTATACTCACTAATGCTTTGGTTTGAGCTTTTCTTCATGTTGTTGATCTCGTTCTTGAGTTGCATCCTCCGAGACCTTGTTGAGATAGCATACACCTTCTCCAATGCTTATCAAACTTCCTTAGTTTAAGCTTTGCACATGACCAATCATAGTGTTAGAAATAATTTGTGAGATGAAGAACATCACCCTTCACTTCCTCTCTTCCCTTTAGTGAATTGTCTCCTTTGTGCAAAATTAATATTGGGATCTTGAAGGTCCACCAACTGTGGATCATCTCCAGTAACTAGACTCCTAAACCTTTTCTTTTAAGGTAATTTGTCATTCTATACCTCCAAGATTGAAAAGTTTCTTTTTTTAACTTTTCAACTTGTTTTCCTAAATCAGCCATTGAAAACTTCCAAGGTTGAAGTTTACCTCAAGTATGTTGTGGAGCTCTTTCTTGACTTCACAAAGCTCCCCCTTGATTTGTACCTTCTCCTTTGCTTTATTTCTCCAGTACTTTGCCTCTTCAAGCTCCAATGCTCTGATACCAATTGTTGGAGAATTCCTCTCCTATTCCTAGTGGAAAGTGTAGAAGACCTTCTTACGATCAAGACTTTTGCCAATAGCTAAAACTTAAAATGAAAACGGATACCAATTCAAAAATTCAATGAACTTGAAATTTTGATCTCTAAAACTAGACACTTATAGCTTTCAAACGAGTTATCAAACACTCAATTTGGAGTAGTTTTGGTTTGGCAACTCTTTGCCTCAAAAGAGGTTGCATGTTCACTCACTTAGGCTGAAAATTGGGCTTCACTAAAAACTGAATAACTCATAGAGCATAATGAATTTGTACAACTTTTATATATAGACAAGGCTCTTGCAATAAGCTTTCCAATGAATGTTTAAAATCTAAAAATGGATACATACATTAAGAGATATGACTCTCACAAGTAGGCTACCCAAAAATTGATATGCAGTTGGACATAATCTATGAGAGTGAAGAGAACGAAATGACTCAAACCAAATGAACTACCTAAAAGGGGACTTCCATGCCCTCTTCCTCTATACTTGAGTGTCCTCCCTTACCTCGTTTATAGCCAAGGGACCAAAAGCTCTGATGATGAGTTTAAGAGCTCTTCTCCATAACTCTTCCACTACTTTGATTAGCCACTCCTCTTCTTTTTCAGCTTTTTGGATTTGATTCTCTTTTGATTGATTCTCTTTTGATTGATTCTCTTTTGATCTCCACTACTTGCTGAAGTAAATGCTTCCATTTTTCATTTTTGTATTTTCCTTCCATTGAAGAAAATCCTTTTTTTGCAAAAATATATACGACCTTGCTTCCTTATTTTTTAACAATAAACATCCACATCGCTCTGAGAAACCACATGTGAGACCACCTAGTGTAATATTCTTTCTCTAATGAACTAAGTACATACCTTTTGTCTTTTTCGTGAAACTCATTCCAGAAAGAAAAGATCATATAAGTAAAACATAAAATATATATTTCAACTGATATGTAAAATTTATACTTGCGCTCATTTTAAGTGAACAAAATGCAAGTAGGAGCCATATAAAGCATTTGTATACATGTGTGTATGTGAGATTATGTGTGTTTATGTGTATATGTGTGTATGTATGTGTGACATGTCTTAGCCTTCAACAAGATGGGATGTGTGAGTGCAAGGCATACTTATGTGGATGAAGCATGACTAGCCTGGTTATGGTGAATGTTTAGTTTTACCAATTTTGGGTTACAATTATTGCCCTCTATGTGGACCATGAGTCGAAGCAAGCTACTCCAAAGCACTTTGGAAAACTATCTACAAAAGACGTCATAGATATCTGCCTGATGGACATGTCTTATGTGAAGGGAAAATCGATTGAGAAGTACACCAACAAATGAAAGAAAGCGATTGGAAGCAACTATAGGAAGGAAATTTGCCACTCGCTGACTTGAAATGGATATTGATCTTTTATGATCTCCCTTAGTGGAGTGTGTTATTGATCTATCATTTTAGAAAGAAGGAAAGCAAAGCACAAACAGAGGACTTGGAAGAACAGGGTTGTATGCAAGAGTTTTGGGAAATTAGCAAGCCAAATGGAACAATGTTGCTACCAAGAGCTCCTTGGGTGCTTGGCAAGATGGAAGAGCAACAAGTGAAGAAGGTGATTTTAGATTTTGGATACCTACTAGGTGCATGCGGTGTCTAAAGTCTACCTTCACATTGAAAAATGATGTCAAAGGGCTCTAGTCTCATGATTGGCATAAGTTTTTATATTTTGTGCTCCTTGAAGTTGTGAAAGATTTCCGTTTAGATGATGTGTGAACAACCATTTATAAAATTAGTTCTTTGGTACAATGGATCTTTCTAAAGAGATATGGAGAGATAGCATAGAGAGTGCCAAATTCAATGCTATTGAGGATTTCTATATGGTTGAGAATTACTTTCCCATAAGTATTCTCACAATTGAGCTTCATTTACTGGTTCATGTGGTTGATGAAGTTGCAATGGCAAGAACTTTCCATAGTTGATGGATGTTCTTCTTACATCGGGTCATGAAGACATTAAAAGGGTTTTTTGTCAGAGAGCACATCTAGAGGGAAGCATGGCAGAGGCGTGGCTCGTACAAGAGTCTCTTGTATTCATAACAGAGTTTTTATGCATGTCGAGTTTGTATGCATGTCGGACCCAAAAATACCTCGCTTATGGAGCAAAGCTATTCGTCTCATAGGTGATGCGCCTCAAGGTAAATGGATGCAGCTTTTCAGAGAAAATGCAATGAAGTTTTGCATCGTTAACTCAAAGCCCATGCAAAAGTGGTTGGAGAGATATGAACCTCCTAAGGACATAAATACAAAGGAAAGAGCTCAATTTTGAAAGAATTGTTCCACTTGTCTTTTGCCTCTTTTGGAAAGTCTTCGATCTCTTCCACCCTTTCCAATGAGTAGATGGCTAGATACAACCATTTCACAAGCAAAGGTAGTGGGTGAGGATATTTGTGAAGAAGAGGAGGAAATCCCAAAGTAGATATCTTGAAGCTATCGTTTAGGAGGTTTGACTACTTTCTATTAGATGTGAAATGGTTCAAAGTAGTCACTGTTGGAAGAATGCAATAGTGAGGTATGATAAGAGTGGTTTGCTTCAAGTAGACTCCACAAAGCTATGGACAGATGAAAGAAACACATTTTTACTTTTTGAACACTATAAGTAGGTTGTCTTTATGCCAAATTCAAAAGAACCATAGTGGCTATTTATTTTATAAATCTCTGCACGTAGCAAACAAATTTTTGAGGACATAGAGGTGGAAGAAGTTCCATCCGTAGTAGACTCTTAGGTGCATTGGATAGTAAAGGAGAAAGACATCATTATCCGAGAAGATGAGATCTTTGAAGAAGACGAGGTACATGATCAAGTAACAAGAAATATGTTGTACAAAAATGACGATCAAGAAGGGATGGGCATACCAGGAGATCTAGAAGTCAGTAGTGTAGAGGTAGATATCCTCGACACATCAGATCTCCGATGCTAGAATAGAGAATTTATAAGGCAAACACTTGTACATACTTATTTATGTTTTACTTATTCGCTATATTTTTCTGTAGAGTACTAGTTTTTCAAATTACCATTATTATCGTATGCTAATTATTTGAGTTTTCTATTGCAGAGTGTGGTGCAAGATAGTCCACCGTTCACTCCCCATTCCATGATAGAGGAATAACTCTTAGAGCTTATATCTCAGGCATCTCTCACTTATATGGCTAGAGTGTCACATCACTTGATCGCTTGCGATAGCACTCCCAGTGACCTCACTCCCAATGATGACACTCCCACAAACGACACTCCCTTTGATAGGACTACTCTCACTCGTAGTACTCCCTCTGGGGAGACTGCTCCTACTAGCAGTAATCCCTTTCATGGGACTACTCCCATCAGAGGTCCTCTTGGCTCTATGACTCCACCATGACTCCCTTTAGAGCCATGCCCTAGTGGCTTCAATAGTGGACATATGCATTCGACACCATAGCATGATACAAGTGCTCACCCATCTCGTGCATCCTATCGATTGAGGTCACATTTCAAGATGAGCAGTTCTAGAGGTGGATGTACATGTCACTAAAGAGGAGGCAGATGTTATGAAGGAAGTGTGACAAATATTGTGTCATCCACTTCTACTCCTACAGTGAGTACCAAAGATGCAGGTATGCCACATAGTATACCATGCACACATTGGGGTGCTCATGACCATGATGACTCTAAGGTGTTCCATATGCATGATGGAGCTCCAATGATGTATACGGTTGGAAAGGCCATGCATCAGCACATAGGATAGCTACGCTCCATACTACGTGGACACTATGTCATGGTCAAATGGAGTGAACAGGCCAAGGATCGCAAAAATTATATCATAGATATGATCTATCATGAGTATCGGCCAATACTTGGGCACCTTGTTATCAATTGGGAGTGGATTTAGCACACAACACGTGAGGTGATGTCCCATCAATGATTAGAGGTTCATGATACTTTAAGAGAAGTCTTACTAAAGCATGTATGGTTAGACCATGAGGATTGGGAGATGATTCGCGATGAGCAGAAGTAGACTCCTGACTGATATTTGTCAACAATAAGATGCGGTGGCCACATGTCCACATATGGTCGGAGCATCATATTTGGGTGGCGGTGGGTATGACACTATGGATCATGCATTTGTAAGTATCATTTTGATGATTGAATTTGCTTGTGTTAAGCACTTCATGTTTGTTGATCTCACATTTTGCATATTTGTTGTTGGAGCTGATAGTGGGTCATCTTTTGACACGAGTAGAGGAGGCTTATGGATATCCCATGGATTGGTTGTTGAAGGACTTGGAGGGAAGCTCTTTGGTCATTTCATGGGAGAATCTATGATAAGGTGAGCTTCTAAAGTTTGTTTAGTATTTTTTAGTTGTTGTTTATAAATATCCTATCAATTTGTCTCATTTCATGAATGTGCTTTGTTGGACGATGGCCAACATAGATGTTTGATCCCTCTAGGCATGTGTATGGTAGTGGTGTGCCATAACTTTTTATTTGGCTCATATATGGTAGTGGTGCACCACAAATTTGTATTTGGCTCATATATGGTAGTGGTGCTCATATATGGCAGTGGTTTGCCACATTTCATATTTGGCTCATATATAGCAATAGTTTATCACACTTTTGTACATGGTTCATTTATGGCATATATATCTCTTTTGTACATGGTTCATTTATGGATAATCTCTTTTCTACATGGTTTATGGCTCATTCTACACCTACATATATCTTTTATGTTTCACAATGTGTTTTTCTTTATGGAATCATGTTTTGGTTGTTGGTCATCTAGACCCTAAATCGGTAACCACTAGAGTACATGTCACATGTATCGATTTTTTTTTGTTTTTTTTTGCAGAGTATATTGTCATTTGCTACACAATAGTATTTTCATGTTGCTCTAGCAAGAGACAACACACTATGCCCAAAAAAAAAAATTGGACATATGGTCGTCGGTATAGGCACTGTTATGAGCGTCAGTATGCCTAGGGACATATCAACACTTATACCGTCGCTTTTGTTAGGGACATACCGATTGCTTATACTAGTGATTCTCATATCAACACATATACCATCGCTTATACGATCGGTCTGCAAGTAAATACTGTCACCTATACAGGCAAAAATATACTAGTGCTAGTACCGACACATAGACCGTTAGCTCTGGGTAGGTACTAACATGTATACTGGTGCCCATATGGATGCTTATACCAACATTATTGTAGTGTCTATGTATGTGAATGTACAAGTGTGTGTATGTGTCTATGTGTGTGTATGTATATGTGTGTATGTGTATGTGTATTGTGTATATGCATGTCTATGTATGTGTGTGTATGTGAGTATATGTGTGTGTATGAATGTGTATGTGTGTGTATGTATGTGTATATGTGTGAGCATGTGTCTATGCGTGTATGTACATGCATGTGTATGTGAATGTGTGTATATGTGTGTGTATGTATATGTGTTTGTATGTGTATGTGTGTATGCATTTTGTAGGTGTGTATGCTTGTTGTATGTGTGTCATTTCATGTGTACTTATATGTGTGTGTATATGTGCATGCGTATGCATGTATATATGTGTGTGTATGAATATGTGAGTGTACATGCGTTTGTATATGTGCTTTTGTGCATATGTATGCATGTGAGTGTAATAGTGTCTCTATGTATGCATGTGTATACGTACCCAACTGTGTGTCCTCCCGTGTGATAGCATCACATAAAAGTACCGCGTGTGGCATACACATAGTTGGATATACACATAAAAGTACCCAATGTTGCATACACACAATTGGGTATGCCACCTAGAAATAACATCGCATAAATGATATTGCCTAGTTTTTTTTTCAAATGGGGGCATCTCTGTGCCCTTTTTTTCTTGTAGTTTAAGAAGGGGATAGAGAAAGAAGCAAAATATTCTTCTCTCTCTATCCACTTGGATCTTTTGGCTCCTCCATGGCTGCCATTGAGAGTTCATGGGGAGTTAGAGGAGGGATTCTAAAGATGTTGTTCTTGTCATCTACCCATTAAGAGTGCGCAAGGAGTTAGACGAGGGATTATAGTCATCTACTATGTGCCTTGCGTGTGGGGTAAAGAAGCTTTACTTTTGCCATATTCGAGGGCTTTAAACCAAGCTATAATACCATTTTTAGATATGATGAAGAAAAAATATAAGTTTCTGTAGGCTTGAACCAAACCACGTCAGCTATCCTTATAAAGCTACCTGGAGATGGGCAAGATTCGTATTACACAATTTGACATATGTATAAAAAAATATATTCATTTTATAATATGCATATATATATATATATATATATATATATGTGTGTGTGTGTGTAGATCATGACAGGCAAATTATCAATCTCAACCTATCATTTGATAGGAAGTTTAAAAAATCATCCCTGTCTGAGAGGCATGATAAAATGGCCCTTGACAGTAATGCCCTTCAAATTTAGCTCCTCTCGGGGATGCTTATTCTCCCTATCTTTCCCACCCACTTTACCAATGCAAAGCGTGGTCTAAGACAAACAGCTTTTTAGCCGTTCCCTTGTGTCATAAGGTCTAATAAACACTCGCATGAGTTTTTGATTATTTGATTCAATCAGTTCAACAATAGAAGTCATGAAGATGTTACTTGCAATTCTTGGTTTTGGAACTTTGATGCTAACCTGCCCACTTCCAAGCCAATGAGTCATGACCGTCTTTCAGTTTCCAACGCCTGTCAGCCGAGAAAAGTGAAAATCATCTTTCTTTTGCTTTCTGGTCCACTGACTCCCTGAAAAGGATTTGATGCCTTCCTTAGTTACTTGCTGGTCACGTTCTACAGACTTTACAGCCGACAGGCACACTGTTGCACAACCCCGATTCCCGAATGCCATTGTCATTCCCGACTCCCAGTGATTGGTCGTTGCCGTGGAAAACAGTCAATGGCGATGCTCCGTTAACATCGTCATGCATGACAACTCCATGATTTTTCTGGCCTTGGGCATCAAGTTCCAAATTCAGGAATTGCGCACTTTATAAACGGAGGGATCAAAGAGCTAGACACAGATCAATCGCATATGCATATAGTCTTATCCTTCGGCACAGAGAGAGAGAGAGAGAGAGAGAGAGAGAGAGAGAGAGAGAGAGATGTGTCCGACAGAGGCCACCGTATCCTTGCTGCTGTCTCCTTCCACTGCGGAAGATGAAGCACGTTGGCTCAAGCAAGCATTCAGAATACTTGATGCAGACGGAGATGGAAGCATTGGTGGTAGCGATCTCAACGCTTTTTCTTGCGGCTGCCTCCGAAGGGACCTCAGCAACGAAGTCATAATATCCATGATCGCCGAGGTCGATAACAACGGAGATGGAGCCGTCGACTTCCATAGTTTTCATGGACTGCTCTCCGTTTCATCGCCATCTGTCGTTTCGAGCACATTCCTTCGAGCGCAACGGCAGAGAACAGAACGGGCGGTGCTTCGCCACATTTTTGATGTGCTTGATGTGAATCAGGACGGTCTGTTGAGCCATGCCGACCTTGGTGCTGTCATGGCAAAAGTTTGCTACCCGATTTCGGAGCAGGAACTCCAAGAAATGTTCGACGTGGCCCCCGAGGCTCGTACCTCTGCGGCCATTGACTTTGAAACATATCTGAGGATAATGGACTCCCTTGAATTATGAAGGAAACATGGCCGATGGCCACGATTCAACTGCACACGATCCTCTTACGAAGTCCATGGTTAACGTACAGAGAAAGTTTCCTGCGATAAGCGACCTGTCATTTCTGATTCTATATCGAAAGCTTTCTGCTAATCATCATTTCAACATTTGTGGTACTGTATCGAAAGCTCTCTGTTAATCAGTACTTCCACTTTATCGAAAGCTTTCTGTTAATTAAAGAAATAATTCAATTGCTGATTAACTCTTTCGAGTAATGGCGGTGATTATAGGGTCTATGATCTGAATCGGTCTGTTTCGATCCCTAAATCTATCCCTATGCCTCCGACATTATGTCACTAATCGCTTTAATTTACGGCATTTACTTTACTGCAATTACTTGGTCCCTATGATAGTAATACGATGATGATGGTCTAGATAGACGCTGATTGTTGTATGAAAGCTTTGTCATCCCAGTCTTGAAGGACGCTTATCCCGTTTTGGTGGAGACAAACCTGTTATATGACCTCGGTGAAGGGTTAATTTCATTTTGCAGACATCAATGGAGGTAACCTGATGTTATGACCTCATGAAAGATTTGTTTCACCTTGCAAATCTTTGATTTGATTAGAGATTCATAATGTAAGCTGTTTGAATGGTTTAAATAATATGTGGATTATCTCTTCATCCATACAATGTTTCAATCTGCTGACTACTACCGCATGCACTTCAACTGTCTAAACACTGGTCTTGATCTATTCCAGTACTTGGCCAGACTACCAGGCTTCAACCAGAAAGTATGTTATTTTCATTGCTTAGAATAATTCCAGTGTTTCCTTAGCGACATCCTGCACAGAATGATGTTCATAGAACTCATCAACTGAAATGTGTACTCCATTTCTTTCTCCAACGTAACATAAAAGAATCCAGCAGCGATTTAAAGAAATTGAAAGAAAAACCTATATCTATAAATAAAGTTTTTGTTTCTGTAAGTGGTCTCCAACTGCATATAAATATTCAAATCTGTACAGGCATGCATTGGTAAGGAGTGTTAGGGTCATTTAGCAAGCAATGCACTAATAAAAATGTTTACTTTTAAGTCCATTTGGATGGTTAAGCTTAGGGGATTAATGAGAATGAGGCATAAAAGCTTGTTAAAGAGATCTGTGCAATTTCACTCACTCAAACATGTTCTGCAATCTGCAGTTCGTTGATGCCCTTGCAGTACGATGCTCCGAGTCCCAATAGTGTGCTAATGATATGGACAATTATTGTGCAATAATTGGATGATCTTTGGCCACTCGTGCGCTAAGCGATGAGTTGGATCTGTACAACGTATCATATCTACACATTGTGATGGTACACATTAGTGATCACAACAAATATCCTCTCCGCTCATTAGCTATAAACAAACTATTATTGATAGCATCGCTTGAACTTGTCTCCATTGCCGCATATGGACGCTCTCATTCGTTTGAGGTGGTATCTAGAAGTTGGCGTTGAAATGATATGAATCACGTCTTTCTCAGATGTTCCTTATATGTATCCCTTCTTCATCAAGTCGTTGAGCCTGTAAATGGTCTCCATTTGATTTCGCATTGTGTTGAGAAATCGTGCCCCTAGGGCGTGTCATGTGTTACAGCTTGCGAAGCCATGTATTATGAAAAATATTCACTCGAAGATCCATTTGGATGGTAGCTAGAAGAGAATAGTGGGAATGGGCCTTAAGCCACAAAATTGTGTAAATATGATCGTTGGTTAATGATAAAGTATCTTTCTCATCACCACTTGTAAGGCTTAGGACATGCATTTACGTTCTAGCATCTCTTTCTTGATTCTTCTTATGATTGTGTCCACGGCAGTATGAGTGGTTCTTTACCGCCTCTTCCTCTCTTTCCCTCACTACCTGCGAATGGAGGCTACCATCTCCTTTCAGCAAGAGGCCCCCACACTATAGGAACATGCAATATTACAACTACTCTTGAGCACTCATGCACAAGTACGTTCATGTCCAGGTACGAGTCATACTATGCCTATCCTCATATGGGATGTAAAATATATGTAAAAATGAAACATATACATATAGCTTAGATGTTTACTTCTTTTGTAGTACATTTACACTTTGATTCGTATAGAAATAAAAAATACACATAAACGCACCCCAATCTAGGTCCATGTGGAAGGGCAAGGGGTCACCCCATCACATACTACACATAAATGGAGATGGTCATAGAGATAGACACATCAAACCTCGAGTAGGAGTTGAACTGAACCAACTACCTATGATTTTAAGGGAGAAACAAGTACAGTACATACAATCAATAACTTATGGTACACATTCCATATAGATTCCACATATTCTCCGCCTAATTATCTTTTGATTTTCATATCACAAACATCTTCTTAGTAAATCTTTCTTTTGATTTCCATGTCATAAAAACATTGCTAGTATATTTTCCATTTGGTTTTCACTAATGTGGATGAATATAAAAAGCACGATTTCATAATGAATAGCATAATTTTGGACAACCATTAGACCTTGTGCACCATCTATTGGTTGTTGGAGTTTGGGGACTCGAAACACACAAAAACATGTGGAAGAAGAATAAGCTTAGGAGAACAATAGGGAAAGTATTACTCAGTCTAGAATGTACAAATATAAGTAGTACTTTTGGGTTATGGAGGTATAAAGCTGATTGAGAAAACCTCCTAAGTAGATAAAAACATACCTCAAAAGTTTTTCTATGTATTAACACATATTCATAACCAAATATACTAGCAAGTCCCCATGGGAGTGATATAGTGAACTCGGGGCTGACACTCATGTATAAAGAACTATAAATCAATGTAGTATAAGGTCAATCCACCAAAGGGAGTAATCCCAAAGCTTTGTAAAAATCTTTCAACTTCTCATGAAGAAGATCCTTTGTAAACACGAGTTTGCAACATTATGATATGTGGGCAAATATGGCAAGTTTAACTACCACACAAAGAGCCTCTTCCATACATAATGATAGTGCCCCTCAATGTGCTTAGTATGAGAATTGAATATTTTGTTCCATGCAACTCATAATGTGCTCTAACTTTGATTATATGCTATAAAACCTACCCTATACTCTACCTCGCAACTTCAAGTGGTCATAATAGGCCTACCCTATACTCTACCTCACAACTTTAAGTGTTCAAAATAGGCTATTTCGTTCTTAGCTAAAATGATGCTAGATCTTCGTATGCCGTTTTGAGCATGAAACACTAGATTCTTGGAGATATCAAAGGTGAACTAAGTGTGAGTGTGGATGCACATAGATAAGTCCTACAAAAAAGAAATGTAAGATAATAAATGGCCAAGCCATATAGCTCCTCACAAGTCGCAAAAACACGATCGTCAGGACTCGGCCATGATGGATGAAAGTGTGATTATTTGTTGCTTCTTACTTACCCAATAGATAGGTTCAAAGCCAAACAAGAATATATATCCTGAAGTGGAACATCTAGAATGTGGATCACTAGCCCAATCTAAACATGCATATTCGATGATATTGATGCCCACTCTATGCTAAAGACCATGATTTTGAGTGAGGAATACTACTATAATAACCTCAAAGCTTCCTACCAATGGATCTAACAAGGGTGATGGGAGAACTAACTTAGAACACCCATTGCATAGGAGATATTTGGCCTAGAGTTGGCTAACTAAAGTAAGAAGCCAACCAACTATCGATAATCATGCACTTCAACTAATGGGGTAGTATCCTTGAGTGTGAGCTTAGTAATGGGATCAAATGTAGAAGTTGATAAAATTATTTCCATTTTATACTTGGAAACTAAATAAAAACAATATTTTCTTTGTGAAAGAATTAAACCTCCATGCCTAAGAGGTAATGTACCAGACCAAGCTATCATAAAATACTCTTGACGAAGTTGTGACATAAGAAGTTATATAAATCTAGAGTAGATCTAGTAAAAATGAGATCATCTACGTTGAATCATCTTGATACACACACACACACATATATATATATATATATATATATATATATATATATATATATATATATATATATATATATATATATATATATATATGTATATATATATATATATGACAGAGAGAGAGGTTGGCATGTGCAAAACTATAATGAAAATGATAAGCTTTGAGGAAGGAGTCAATTTCTTGTACAATTCCCGAGATGCTTGCTTCACACCATTCACTGCTTTGTGAAGAAGATACATTGATCTTTTTTGCCTTTGGCTTTGACGCCTTCATGTTGGTCAAGGTACACTCACTACAAGAAGGAACCCTTTCTAGTAGCTACTTATATGAAACAATTTAACTGCTAAGTGATTGCACATTTCGTCATATAACTGTCACGCACAAATCATCATTTAAACAAGGAATTTTTTGGGCATTCATAACAAAGTTAGTATCGAAGTTCAAACAGCATCACAAATGCGACAACTCCAAAGCATTGCACATGCAACATTGTCACATAAGCGGTGGTAATTTATGCGACCATTTTGCCATCACTTATGCAACGCTTATGCTGATTGCATCTATATACTCGTTTAAAACATACTACTGAGTCACTAAGGTGATGCTCATTTTGATGAAAACAGAAAAAAAGTACATCGCTCATCAATCGTCATTCAACATGCGTCTAATTGAAAAGAGAACAAATGCTCATATCTATGTTGTGCAAATGATCTCTCTCAACGCTCATATCTATGTTGTGCAAATGATCTCTCTCTCTCTCTCTCTCTCTCTCTCTCTCTCTCTCTCCGCCTCCCCCCTTTCTCCCTCCCCGCCTCTCTCTCTCTCTCTCTCTCTCTCTCTCTCTCTCTCTCTCTCTCTCTCTCTCTCTCTCTCTCTTTTGCTCTTGCTCTATTTCAGCTTACACTACAACATATCGAGGGTATACCGAGGCTACTACCAAGGCAAATGAACGGGCGGGATTTCTTCGTGACGTCGGTGTAACAGTCGGTATAGGCGTCGGAAAGAAAGCGCCGGTATGGCGTCGGTATAAGCGTCGGTATAAGCGTCGAAAATACCGACGCTTATACCGGCGTCCGTACCGATGCATATACCGACGACCCCGCTGAATGTACCGACGCATACACCAACAACCATACTGGAGCTACCGACGCGTATACCGACGACCATACCTACACAAATTTTTTTGGGCAGAGTATGTTGTCTTTTGCTACAGCTTGATGTTGTTTAGCAAAAGACAATACACTCTGCCCAACTCAGTACATGTGTTATGTACTCTAATGGCAACCAAAACATAAACTTATATGAGTAAAAATGAACAATGATTCATGTACAGAAAGTCGTATATTCCATAAATGAAAAATGTACAAAAGTGTGGCAAAGCACTTCCATATAGGAATGGAATACAAAATTATGGTACATCATTGCCACATAGGAGTGTAATACAAAATTGTGGCAATGTGACAAAACACTTCCATATAGGAATCGAATACAAAATTGTGGTTCATCATTGTCGTATGCGAGTGTGATACAAAATTGTGGCATTGATCAAAATATTTACACCTACAATCCTGCAACAAAACATATGTATAAAATAAGACCAATTAACATGATATTTATAAACAAAAACTAAAAACACGAAACCAAGATATAACTTTACCTAATCAAGAATATTCACCCATGAGACAATTGCACCGCGTCCCTCTAAGTCTTGTAACAGTGTAGTCAGTCCATGTCGATATCCATATGATTCTTCAGTTCGCGTTGGAGGACGACCCACTGCCAACTCCTATAGTAAATATGCAAAATGTTAGATGAATATAGATAATATACTTAACACTGTTACAAGACTGATGGAGCGAGACAACCGCAACCGCAGAAGAAGGATAAACAAGACTTGTGGCTGAAATGACGGAGATGTAGGAAATTTCGCAAGAGTCGGTAAATGAAGAATGAAGAATGCGAGAGCAATAAAAAGTAGAAGACAGGAAGAGAAAAGAGTTCTGTCGTAAAAGAGAAAAGAGTTCAGTCGTCGCGTTGTCGCTTCGTTCGAATGGTGGAGCAGAGTTTACGGTGTTAAACAGACTCTTGAAGTACTAGTTAACAGGAATATGTTTGAGAGAGACAGAAGGATAGATACGTCTCTGTTCTGTTACACGCTGTAGTGAATAGGGTTGATCACATCGAAACTGAAGTATTCGGAGATCACAAGTAACATACTTTAAAAACTGTGTATGAGATATTGCTAAGGACATTGAGTACTGTTCCATTCTATTCATTTTTAATTATCCTGCTATTCTTTGGTTGAATCGATTCTCATTGGGTAGTTTGTGATGCTGTGAGTCTATTTGATGATCAATTATATATGATTTTGTATATCTCGGCTGTGAAATTGTGTGTTTGTTGTCTGGCGTGAAACTGTGTGATGACCAAGTTTAGTGTCTTTTCGGTTAAGTGACCAGGTTCTATACGATAAACTGTGATTACTGAGTATTCGGTAAAGAACTGTGTGTGATTAAAAGTCGTAAAAGTTATTAATTGCGGTAGAAGTCTGTAACTTGTGCCAGTATACGAAAGGTTGACTTAATCTCGATCCGGGTTGTTGGTGTATTCTATACGGTGTGTTTACCGGTTATATGGAATCGTCTTACTGAGAAAAATTCAAGTAGTGAACAAATTCTAATAGTTATAAGTTTCGTTTGGATCACTACGCTATTATCATAACATAGTCGGTTCGAATAGACTAACAATCACTGTGCCGAAGAGTAATCAATACTCAAACTTACTTCCGGTGATAAGTCATAAGAGAATACTTGCGATTGTGTGGAAGATTGGGAAAATAGCACAGGGCCTCTGTCTAACAGACCCCTACCACTCCCAAGAACCCGAGGACCCGATAATACTCTTCCGAAAGTTGGATTGAGATATTATCGTCTAACATTTGGCGATCCTGCTGGGGATGTGGCATTGAGATTGCCTGGTATTTTGTTCAAACTAAAATTTTATTGGAAAGGCAGTAGCAACAGAATCAGATTGTTGCGATACTGTGTGTTCGTAATACTATATGATTAGTACGGAAATGATACATGCCGATTACTCGATCAGGAGAAAAGTATCCCAAGAATCATCAGTTAGGGATATTAAGAACAACTTTGGGAGGTACTAGTACAATTAGACCTGACCCAGTTGTCGAAAAAGTGACAAACGATAACACTGATTCCGGTGAAATTACGGTAGAACGTAGTACATCTCTCGAATTGTCTGGTGTTACTACGGTACAGACTGTCGAAAATACAGCAATTTTGGAACCAACCAAGACGCAGTTGGAATCTAGCATAAAAGTCTTTGGAATAGATTCAGATACGATTAGAAACACTTTAGGGAAGGAAATTAATACAGGCGAATCTACGTTGTATCCAGTCACGATTTTGAATCCTTCCGGTGGAACTTCGGTAAGAAAAACACAGTTTTTCGGTGACGATTCAGCACTTTCGGCTGAATCTTCAGCTCAACTACAAAGTTTGAGAGCAAGTCCTCCTACTTTGGATATCAAGGAGGAAGGAAGACTATTCGAAACAGAAATTCGCAATATAGTAAGTAAGCTAATTACACCGGAAAGTGTGCCATTAGGCGAAACAAATTCCGGTAGTTCAGAAACTCCAACCAGAATTACAGAAGGAGTATATAATACATTTACGATGAATGAACAACTACAACGACAAGTAGGTCAACCTAGATTGGCTTCAACGGGTGTAACATACACAAAGTTTAGTGGGTTTCCAGGAGATGACCCAGATGCACACGTACGCACCTTCGAAATCAGTTATGCTGTCCTCAACCATCCACCGGATCCGGCGTACAAAGCAATTGTTTTTCAATCTACACTTGTGAATGAAGCAGCAAGATGGCTTACTGAATATGATATTAATCATTTCGGTACTTATGAAGCAGTACGAGACGCTTTTCTGCAGCGATTCAGGTTGAAAAAGAATCCTGCAGAGATCTTTGAGTATTTACAGAACAATAGACAGAAACCAAATCAAACTGTACAAGAGTATGCTACCCTTTTCAGGACGCATTTAAGGCAGCTACCCCAGGCCCATGCTAACTTACCAGACGATGTTATTATGCAGTGGTTTATCAATGGTTTGCTTCCTCAACTTAGGCAAATCATGATTATAAGATGTGTAGGAGCCATGACCCTCGATGCAGTGATAGCAATGACCCTTCAGCTAGAAAACAAAGTCGGTGGATTTTCAGAGGATTTGGAATGGATTAAAACAAATAAACATGTGGCTGAAGATATAACCAAGCAAGTATATTGTACCACTTGCAAGAATTCAGGACATACAAGTGCCCTGTGTGCGTTAAATCAGACTTATTGTGCCATCTGTAACATTGTAGGACATACCACTGAGAATTGTGCATACAATGCTAGAAGACAAGGAGCAGCAACAGTTAATGCAATTATTCAAGAGCAAGGGCAGTCATCCAATCAATATGTACCCCCACATTTGAGACACAATCAACAACAAGGGTATCGACATTATCGAGGACAGAGGAACAACAACTATAACACACCGCGCTGGCAGAATGGACCACCACCGGAAAATCAAAATTTACCACCGCTTCGATGTCATTTTTGTGGACAATTGGGCCATATTAGAAGATTCTGTCGAGATGCAGCGGAATATGATCAAAGAAAAAAGGAACGTCAAAACCCAATGGCCAATGTGGTAACAATCACACCTGTAGAGACGCAGGCAGCAGCAGTTCAAACCCGTTCCGGTAAACAATTGCAACCAGCAGCAGAATTATTTGAGCCAGGGATACGTGAACAACACAGAATGTATCAAAAGGCTAGCCAGTGGACCACCGTAGAACCACCTGTTTTTCCAGAACCTACTCCAGTAATACAGTCCCCGGATACCACACAAGTTCATGCTGACAAAACAAAAGCAGGTACATCATCTGCAGTAGAATTACCACCTTCAGACCAAGCTTCGTCTTCAACAGTTAAGGAAGATGAAAATCAAGTGCAACCAACTTGGGATATATTGTCAAAAGCATCCATCACACTGCCTTTTGGGCAATTACTGGCACTAGTACCAGGAATACGCCAACAATTTCAACAACAGTCTACTACAAAATCTGCTTGCATTCCGGCTACCGCAACCGTACAACCAGAACCAGACTCTACGGTAGATCACTCAGTTCCTCTGATTACGGTATGGTTTCATAAACATCAAATTCCACAAGTTTTAATCGATGGGGGGTCAGGCGTGAATATTGCCACTGCGTCACTTTGTAAGAAGTTAGGATGGACTAAGATAGAACCAGTTCAATTCTTTGTTAGGATGGCTGATCAATCTAGAGTTCATCCAGTAGGACTGGTCCGAGATATACCTATAACTGTCCAAGACACAACATTCAAGATGACTTTTGTTGTTCTTGAATTGCCAGAAACTACCCTAGACTACAATCTACTTTTCGGTCGTCCTTGGTTAAAACAAGCCAAGGTAATTCAAGACTGGTCAGCTCAGGAACTTACATTCAAAGATAAAAACCGCAAATGTGTTGTAAAATTAGATGCTATACAACCCTGTGAGTTACATGCTCGACCATATTTCGCCGAACCAGTTCATATGTTAGATGGATTGTCGGATGACGAAGAAGAAGAATTTCTGAAGAATAATGTTGATTTGATGACAGTAGGAACTATTGATCTACAGTCTGTGGTAGACACTTGGAATGCTTCAGTATGTACAGTAATACCCATTGTTGAAGGAATTAAGGAGGAAAATACCATGTCGATTCAAGGTAATGAATTACAGCAGCTTCTCGAACCTTCCGCTGATACAGAGAAACATCAACAATTTTATGTTCCAGAAGATCAGTTAATTACTTATAATCTTGGAGATAAAGACCACCCTCGTCCTGTAAAGATAAAGCAAAACTTACCTGAAGCTTTTCAAGCAGATTTAATCAAACTACTCCAAGAATTTACTGACGTCTTTGCATGGGATTACAAAGACATGAAGGGTCTGGATCCTCGTATCTATCAACACAGAGTTATGCTAAAACCCGAAGCAAAACCGATAAAACAAACCAGCTACCGGATGAACCCACATTATGCATCTCAGGTAAAGGCTGAACTTGATAGGTTATTAAAAGTGGGGTTCATAGTACCAATAGAACATGCAGAATGGATTTCACCAATCGTAATTGTACCAAAGAAAAACAAGCAATTGAGAATTTGCGTAGATTATCGGAAATTAAATGCTGCAACAATACCGGATCCTTTTCCAATTCCTTTTTTGGATACGATGCTTGATAAAGTAGCAGGTCATGAGATGTATTCATTTCTAGATGGATACAGTGGATATAACCAAGTAAGAATGGCTGAAGAAGATATACCGAAAACTGCATTTATCACAAATTGGGGTGTTTTTGCTTGTACCGTAATGTGGTTTGGATTGAGAAATGCACCAAGCACATTTCAAAGATGTATGCAGGAAATATTTTCTCCTTATCTTACCTCATTCATGCAAGTATACCTTGATGATTTTTCAATTTTCGGTAAAATGATTGCACATCTAGTACATTTACGATGTTGCTTTCAGAGATGTAGAGAATATAGATTGTGTTTAAACCCAAATAAATCTGTGTTCGTGGTTTCATGTGGTAAATTACTTGGTCACATCATATCAGCACAGGGTATTCAAGTTGATCCCGATAAAATTTCAGCAGTATTAGAAGCTCCGGTGCCTAATACACCTAAGGAAGTAATGCGATTTATGGGACAAGTGAGATGGCATGGAAGGCATTTACGGTGGCTTGCTCATGTGGCAATACCACTGAACAGGCTAATTTCCAAAACTGCAAGGCAATTTGAATGGACTCAGGAATGTCAGGTAGCATTTGATCGACTGAAACAGTTATTAACACAGGTTCCCATTTTACAGCCACCAGATTGGGATAACCCATTTCACGTATTTGTTGACGCATCTGATATAGCAGTAGGAAGTGTACTGATGCAACAAACAGATAAATGGTTTAGACCTGTATACTATGCTAGCAGAAGATTAGCACCTGCAGAGAAGAACTACTCGGTGACTGAGAGAGAATGCTTAGGATTAGTATATTCGGTAAAAAAATTCAGACATTATTTATTGGGCCGAAAATTTACATTTCATGTCGATCACGCTGCACTGGTTTACTTGGTTCGACAGCAACATATCGGTGGCCGTCTAGCACGATGGGTTCTACTATTGCAAGAATTCGACTATGATGTCATTCATCGGCCAGGTAGTTCACATGCCTTAGCAGACTTTTTGTCACGCTTAGATTCAGGTGAACCTCCGGTTGGTATAAATGATACAACGCCAGCCATTTATACTTCAGAACCAACTACTGAAGAATTGTCAAACCAACCAGTGCCAACTACGTATTATGATCAGTTATTGACCTTCCTTTCAAGTGGATATCTACCTTCTGAAGTCCCCATAGCTACACGCCGAAAAATTGCAGGTTTTAGTCGACGATTCCGGTTAGTTGCTGGAGAATTATATTATACAGATCATACCGGAATTCTACTTCGCTGTATTCCACCACATGAAGTTAACTCAGTTATCACTTTGGCTCACTCAACTCCTTCCGGTGGACATTTTGCAGCAGATCTTACTCACCGAAAAATTCTGCAAAGTGGACTTTGGTGGCCAACTATGTATAGAGATATATCGGAATTTATCAAAACTTGTGATAGCTGTCAAAGAACTGGACAACCACTACAACGCCATTACTTTCCACTTCATCCAGTACTTCCTTTAGAACCATTTCAGAAATGGGGTCTTGATTTCATTGGTCCAATCACACCTCCCGCAGTATTCAGCAATAACAGGTATATATTGACTTGCACAGATTATGCAACCAGGTGGGCAGAAGCATGGCCTTTACGATCGGCTACAGCAGTTGAAGTAGCGAAATGTCTATTAACAAATGTCTTTCCAAGATTTGGACTGCCATTAGAGCTTGTTTCAGATCAGGGTACTCATTTTATGAACAAGCTGATGAAAGTATTAACGCAGTCATTCCAGATCAGTCATAAATTTAGCTCACCATATTATCCTCGTGCAAATGGATTGGCAGAAAGTACCAACAAATCTCTGCTAAATATGCTTCAGAAATTGACTAGAGAAACACCGGAAAGATGGGATCAGTTGCTACCTGCAGTCTTATGGGCCTATCGCACTACATATAAGGTAACCACCGGCTTGACACCATTTAAGTTAGCCTATGGAATAGAAGCAATAGCTCCGATGGAAATTGTAATACCAAGTCTAAGAGTAGCAACGTCTCAGAAGCTTTTACCCGAAGAGTCATTGATATTTCGGTTGGAAACACTTAGAGAATTAGATGAACACCGATGGCTCAGTTTCTTAACTATGAAAGAAATTCAATTAAGACAGGCCAGGACACACGACCGAAATTTAAAGACTCCAGTATTTTCGGTAGGACAGCTTGTTCTTTTTTACAATGCGAAGTCCAATAGATCAGCCGGAAAATTCAAGTTACGTTGGTTCGGTCCATTCAAGATTGCAGAACAAGTTGGTCCGGCTACTTTTCGATTGATTACATTGACCGGACAAACACTTCCAAAAGCGATAAACGGTTCAAAGCTACGGCCGTATCAAGTAGCGCCACCTCGGCGATAACAAGGGTACACAGTGTACCACAAATTTTTTACTTTTCTTTTGTTTTTTAAATTCCTTTTTTTTTTCATTCGGTGTAATCAATAAAATAAGTGTAATCGCCGTACTTTAATATCTATTTATGTCCAGCCGCCCGCTCCTTTTCTCTATCTTTGCATGCACGCACGACAGATATAGACATTACTGTCCGTTTTGTGTAATTAGTACCGTTTAAAATATTCTTTGTACAAATTTCTTATATAACTCACTTAAACTCGCCGGATAGGTAATTTAGTTTTTTTTGCGACCACAGCCATAGTTTCTGAATACTTGTGTTCTGCGTCTTGCGTCTCTGTGTAATGGAATCCCTAGCGAACTATACAGCTTTTGCCGATGGTATCCCTGATGAAGTAGGAAATTATCTGCATATACGAGGGTTGGGTAGTTTTGCCGAGTTGCCCTGGCACTCAGTAGAAGCTCACCCCTTCTTCGCACAGATTATTTCCGCTATCGCTCGAGTATCTCCCACTGAGAAACGATGGGTTTTCCTTTCTTTACCGTCTAGAACTGTGATCACATTCCAAGTGTTTGCAGAAGTTTACCATTTGACTCCACAAGGCCGCGAGAATGTTCCCATGATCTCAGCAACCCGAATGGCAGAATTGTTCCCGCGATTTTCATCTAATGAATACGCCATCCTCTGTCGACCAGAACCCGAAAGAACCGCACTACAATTCCTAGTCGCCATACTCAACTTTCAAAAACGTACTTATGGTATTTCTCGACCGTTTTATTCTGCCATAGATATAGCTGCCCGAGAACCTGTTAACTTTGCGTCATTCTTCTTTCAACGTATTCATAAGGAGTGCGTCTCCATTATGAAGCAAGTTAACAAAGGAAAAACCCCGAGATCTCGACTACCACACATTTTATCATTTTTGTTTCCAACCATAATGCAAGCACAACCACCACCAAGAGGACCAGTGTTACAAATTGAAGAATCAGCGCAACCCTTAGATGAAGACGACGAAGATGAAGAAGAAATTAATCAGTTATTCAGAAGAAAACGGATCAGAATTAGTTCTTCTGAAAGTAAGAATGCAGATTCAGTCGAACAAGACGAAGAAGTCCAACAAGAGGTCGACCAGCATTCAGGCGGAGTAACACAAAAGAAAGACGAACAACAGCAGGACGTACAAGTAGAGAATGAAGCTGATCAGCAAGCCAAGGAAGCAGAAACAAAGGCCAAGCATCAAGAGGAAGAGAGGTTCCATGATACAAATACATCGATGCACCAGGAATCATCAACATATTCATTAGTATCTGAGCATCTACAAACGCAGAAGCAAACGGACACGGAAGCAATGTCAACTGATAAAGTCTGTCAACAGCAGCAGCAAGAGAACCAACAAACCCATGAACGTCAATCTACTAATGATGCACTGGATAAGCTCCTGAAGGCAGCCGAAACAACAGATGATCAACAGAATGCAACAAAGGTAATTAGCTCTAACACAGTTCGTTCTAATTTCCCACCTCAACCGGAAACACATCCCATCCAGGATCACCCCGACCATACATCATCATCTTCCCCTAACTATTCACCACCGAATTCTTACCAATTACGTACCTATACGATTGCCCAACCGCGACAACTTCCACAAACACAATCTGTTCAGGTATTTTCTGAATTAGCATCAATGGGACAGTTTCTTATTAACCTCTCCCAGCAATTACCTGCTCAGATGAGAGCTGATACAGACAACATTTACAAGGAGTTACAGCAGAAAATAGAAATACTGGAAGCCGATATCACTCCGCTTCAAGAAGAAGTATACACAGTAAAAGCAGAAAACCAAGCCCTACAAGAGCAGGTGAGACAGCTGCAAGAACGACTCAATGATCAGGCAGATATAACAAAACAGCGGGATGAAGCTCTGGAAACAATAAACAATCATAAAGAAATGTTGACAGAAGCCACTGCAGAAATTAATAGGTTAACACAGAATTTCAAAGATGCAGAAGATGGCAGAATAGCATTAGGCAACTTACTAGAAGAAACTAGAAGGAGGTTAACTCAAACAGAATTCGAGTTAGATACAACAAAAAACAGTTTATCAACAGTCAACAACATACTGCATAAGTATCTCATTGAAGAGCCTCAGAAACAGAAAAGATTAGCAGATGCGAGAAGAGAAAGAGATGCATTTTACAAAACAATCCAATTCCTGAACCAACAGTTAGAAAGACTCGAGAATCAATTACGTAACAAAAATGATAACATCCATCGAATGCAGCAACAAGTAACAGATATGAAGACGGCCAGAGATGCAGCATTGGCCAATGAATTTTATTTACAGGAAGCATTTTTACAAACAGAGGCTGAAAATTTACTTTCGGGAGCTATTGCGATCAGTTCGGTGCGGACAGATGCCCAATTATTAGAACCCGACACCCTGAAAAGTGTATTAGAAACACTTAAGAAAAAGATTGCTCGTATTTTTTGCTCAGCTAGAAATATGTATTTAGAAGGTCTAGAAGCAGAACTATAGATTTCGGGCCTACAAATCCGGTGTTGTACTGGTATATTTTAATAAAAGTCATGATTTTTGTCCATAATAATTTTCGCACATGTAAAAGACGTCCCAAGTTTAGCATCGATTTCCAGAATGATGATTTTGATTCTAGAATCTCGGTAAGCAGCCTGAAATGTCATATCAGAATGGAATACCATCATTCTAGCGACTGGCAGCTCAAGTTCTAGTACTTATAAAATGCGTATGCCCGGCAAAGTATTTTCTGGATAAAGTTCTGCAAGCTCTTGTGTTCATTAACCAAAACTTCTAGCACATAACTTTCGGCAAATCTTACAATCATGTCTGAATCAGAGATACTGAGATGGCAACTCAGAAAACGCACGCTTACACAGAACCGTATTGTGACAACAACTGATACTACATCACACGGTGATGGAGATGACTCAAGAACTTCGATAACATCACCAGGTCTGCATAACCACATATTATTTTCCACAGAATTCAAAATAGAGTTTGACATTTATTCAAAGGAAAATGAGAACTGGGATAAGTCATAAGAGAATACTTGCGATTGTGTGGAAGATTGGGAAAATAGCACAGGGCCTCTGTCTAACAGACCCCTACCACTCCCAAGAACCCGAGGACCCGATAATACTCTTCCGAAAGTTGGATTGAGATATTATCGTCTAACAACACACACAACTTCAATAATTAACATCATACTTACAAATTGGTAGCGCATACTGTCGTATCCACTGCTACCTAAATGCGACGTTCCAACCGTATCTAAACGAGTGGTCGCCGCATCTCTCTGTTGCCGATATCGATCAGGAGTATGTTGATGCTCATCCTGAATCAATTCCCATTCTTTGGCATCTAGCCATACAAGCTTCGGTAAGCCTGCTTTGAAAGCATCGCGAGCTTTCGATCGTTGATGCGACATCACTTCACGTGTTGTATGTTGTATCCATTCGGAACTCACAATAGGATTGCCAGGTGCTGGCCGGTACTCTTCAAATATACATTGTGTGATATATTTTTTAGAGTCTCTATCCTGTTTGGTCCATTTTAACATTACTGAATGACCGAATTTGATAGAGCAGAGTTGTCGTATCCGCTGATGCATTGACTTTCCCGTGGAATCCATAACTGGAGCTCCATTACGGATATGATATATCTTCATTTCGTCATGATCATGTGCACCCCAAGGTGTACGTGGAGATCCCATCTGTTGCAATATGAAGATCTCATCTCATCCAATGTATATATATGCATGCTTAAGCTTGTATACATATGCATTCATGTATACATATGCATATGCATTCATGTATGCATATGCATTCATGTATGTATATGCTTGCTTGTATGCATATGCATGCTTAAGCTTGTATACATATGCATTCAAGTATACATATGCATATGCATATGCATACATGTATACATATACATATACATATGCTTGCTTGTATACATGTACATATACATATGCATATGCATGTGTGTATACATATACATATGCATTCATGTATAATATACATATACATATATTCATGTATACATATACATATACAAAAATATAAAGTATGTGTGCATATACATATACATATATTCATGTATACATATACATATACAAAAACATAAAGTAGGTATGCATATGCATGCATGTATGTATATGCATTCACGTATAATATACATAAACATATATTCATGTATACATATACATATACAAATATATTCATGTATACATATACATATACATGTACATATATTCATGTATGCATATGCATGCATGTATGCATATGCATTCATGTATGCATATGCATGCATGTATTCATATGCATGTATGTATGCATATGCATGCATGTATGCATATGCATTCATATGCATGCATACATTCATTCATATGCATGCATGTATGTATATGTATGCATGCATGTATGTATATGCATTCATGTATACATATACATATACAAAAATATAAAGTATGTGTGCATATACATATACATATATTCATGTATACATATACATATACAAAAATATAAAGTAGGTATGCATATGCATGCATGTATGTATATGCATTCATGTATGCAAATGCAGGCATGCATGTATACATATACACATACAAAAATATAAAGTATGTGTGCATATACATATACATATATTCATGTATACATATACATATACAAAAATATACATATATTCATGTATACATATACATATACATATTCATATGCATGCATGTATGTATGTATGCATATGCATGCATGTATTCATATGCATATGCATGCATGTATGTATGCATATGCATGCATGTATGTTTGCATATGCATGCATGTATGTATGCATATGCATGCATGTATGTATGCATATGCATTCATGTATGCATATGCATGCATGTATGCATATGCATGCATGTATGCATATGCATGCATGTATGCATGCATGTATGTATGCATATGCATGCATGTATGCATGCATATGCATGCATGTATGCATATGCATGCATGTATGCATATGCATGCATGTATGCATATGCATTCATGTATTCATATGCATGCATGTATTCATATGCATGCATGTATTCATATGCGTGCATGTATTCATATGCATGCATGTATTCATATGTATGTATGCATATGCATGCATGCATGCATGTATGTATGCATATGCATGCATGTATGCATATGCATTCATGTATGCATATGCATTCATGTATGCATATGCATGCATGCATTCATATGCATGCATGCATGTATGTATGCATATGCATGCATGTATGTATGTATGCATATGCATGCATGTATGTATGCATATGCATGCATGTATGTATGCATATGCATTCATGTATGCATATGCATGCATGTATGTATGCATATGCATGCATGTATGTATGCATATGCATGCATGTATGTATGCATATGCATGCATGTATATATGCATATGCATGCATGTATGCATGCATGTATGCATGCATGCATGTATGCATGCATGTATGCATGCATGCATGTATGCATGCATGTATGTATGCATATGCATGCATGTATGCATATGCATTCATGTATGCATGCATGTATGTATATGCATTCATGTATGCATATGCATTCATGTATGCATATGCATGCATGTATGCATGCGTATATGCATATGCATGCATGCATGTATGTATGCATATGCATGCATGCATGCATGTATGCATATGCATGCATGCATGTATGTATGCATATGCATGCATGCATGCATGCATGTATGTATGTATGCATATGCATGCATGTATGTATACATATGCATATGCATGCATGTATGTATACATATGCATGCATGTATGCATATGCATTCATGTATGCATATGCATTCATGTATGCATATGCATTCATGCATGTATGTATGTATGCATATGCATGCATGTATGTATGCATATGCATTCATGTATGCATATGCATGCATGCATGTATGTATGCATATGCATGCATGTATGTATGCATATGCATGCATGTATGTATGCATATGCATGCATGTATGCATATGCATTCATGTATGCATATGCATGCATGCATGTATGTATGCATATGCATGCATGTATGTATGCATATGCATGCATGTATGTATGCATATGCATGCATGTATGTATGCATATGCATGCATGTATGCATATGCATTCATGTATGCATATGCATGCATGCATGTATGTATATGCATTCATGTATGCATATGCATTCATGTATGCATATGCATGCATGTATGCATATGCATGCATGCATGTATGCATATGCATGCATGCATGCATGTATGCATATGCATGCATGTATGCATATGCATGCATGTATGCATATGCATGTATTCATATGCATGCATGCATGTATGTATGTATGCATATGCATGCATGTATGTATACATATGCATATGCATGCATGTATGTATACATATGCATATGCATGCATGTATGTATACATATGCATGCATGTATGTATAAATATGCATGCATGTATGTATACATATGCATGCATGTATTCATATGCATGCATGTATGCATGCATGTATGTATGCATATGCATGCATGCATATGCATTCATGTATGCATATGCATGTATGTATGTATGCATATGCATGCATGTATGTATGCATATGCATGTATGTATGCATATGCATGCATGTATGTATGCATATGCATGCATGCATGTATGTATGCATATGCATGCATGCATGTATGTATGCATATGCATATCCCTCTCTCTCTCTCTCAAACAAAAATAAAGAGAGAAGATCGATGTTAGAAAAAAAAACATAAAGAAAGATAAAAGAATGATATATGTCTTACTTAAATTGATGTAACTTTGAATTAAGGTTGTCAAAATCCACTTGAAGTTCTCCTTCATTGAATTTCCAAAGATATGATCTCAAAAATCTCCTGCAAAACTAAAGAGAGAAGATATTAGAAAAGCAAAAACATAAAGAAAAAAAAGAGAGTGATACAATATGTGCGATCTACTTACCAAAGTGTCAGATCTATGAAAATAGAGGTGTGTTTAGAGAGAGAGAGAGAGAGGGAAGGAGAGGGAAAGAGAGAGAATTGTTTGAATCACGGTCGGCAAAATCCACTTGAAGTTCTTCTTTGTCGAATTTCCAAAGATTTGATCTCAAAATCTCTTGCAAAACCAAACAAAGAACATATTAGTAAAGAAAAAACATAGAAAAAGCAAAAAGAGTTTTACAATATGTGCGATCTACTTACCAAAACTTCAGATGTATACAGATAGAGGTCTGTTTAGAGAGAGAGAGAGAGAGAGAGAGAGAGAGAGAGAAGGAGGGAGAGGGAGGGAGAGAGAGTGAGAGAGAGAGAGATAGTGAGAGAGAGGGAGGGAGAGAGAGAGAGAGAGGGAAGGGAGGGAGAGAGGGAGAGAGAGAGAGAGAGGGAGAGAGAGAGAGGGACGGGAGGGAGAGAGGGAGAGAGAGAGAGAGGATGACAAACACAGATCTCTGATGTTGGCCTGCGCAAACCCGAAAGGAGAAACTCCAGATTCAAAAACGCTCAGAATGACGAATTTCGGGTTCGGGCTCAGTTAAAAAGAGAGCGTCGGTATGAGCGTCGGTATAAGTGTCGGTAGTTCGAGAAGAATACCGATGCATATACTGACGCTCATACCGATGCTGTCTTTCCAAGGCAAAACAGGGTTCCCAAATTCTCCGAGGGATATACCGACGCCAACAGCTGACTGTCGGTACACTGACCGTCTGTATTCCCTCGATATGTTGTAGTGTTATTGAAGAAGTTCACCAAGTGAAGTATATAGCTAATTATGCCTTGTTTTTTTCTCAGAAATATATGCATGCATATATATAATACATACAAGAGATTTTTGTTGTTATGGATTGCTATATGAGAGCTCTTTCTAGAGAGTGGTCATAATCCACCTTTTGGCTTTAGTTCCTCTCATCTTTAGAGCTTCAATTTTGATTGTCATCATTATTGACCCTTGTTTGAGTATCTTCTTGATGCAACATCTCTCGGGAGAGTCTTGGAAAGCTAAATGGAAGGAGTATGGACCATCTCTAGCACCTGCACACACCTACATATTATCTCTTGGACCTTCAGATAAGTTTCTTTGTCAATTGATATGCATTACTAATTTCCTTTTGCTACCTACCGCATATAGAACATGTAATTTTGCATAGCATTTATAATATATGCATAGTAAGGACGTTTTCTAGTTTTGTGCAGTGCATGCATTCTTGTTTGCAGAAATAGGTGAGTATTTTCTTGCAAGTTCCGCGAGGAAAGAACAAGAAATTTGTTAGTGTGTGTAGTCCCCTTCGGTCTATTTGTAGTTAGATTGTGCCTGTTGGCACTGTTATCACAAAAATCACATGTTTAGTAGTTAGTATAATTTTTCCAATTTTCAAATTTACATCGTTATGTTGTCCAAAGTTTTAGAATTTAGTATGCATATGCATTAAAGAATACAAAACATACTAAAAGGTTCGTGTTTTACCATTTTCATTTGAGCAAAGGCTTGTGACTTTTTTCTTTTCCATTGCCACCTACTTATTCTAGGCATACATAGATCATAGTATTTGAGAAAAATATATACAAGTTAGAAAAAAAAATGGAACCAGGGCCCTCATCACCTACTTGGAGAGATACACTCATGGAAGGGCACCCTGCAAATCCCATTCAGAACATGAGTAATAGGATTAACAATCTAGAGAGTGCACTTCACGATATCTTGGAACACGTGCATGGTTCCAAGAAAGAGGAAGATGTTGATGATCTTGCTCTGCTAGGGATGAAGGTAGATTCCCTAGATGATCATCAAAATCAAGAAGTCCCTAGAGATAGCATCTTAGTTAGAGAGGCTAGATGGCCGCTTAAGGATCTTAAGTCGCATAGATACCATGGTTGGATTAGTGCTAGGATTGTTGATGTTGTTGAGTAGTGGCTCAGAAAGTGGGAGCATTGCTTCTGCTTATGCCATATCATGCATAATAGGCATAAGATTCAACACTCCATGTATAACCTTATGGACATCGCCCATAGATGGTGGTGCAAGATAGAACACGGTAAGGAGCCCAAGACTTGGGATCAGTTCAAGATCTTGTTCTATAAAAATTTTGTACCGCCTAATGAGAAGTCTAGAGCGCTAGAAACCTAGTTTGTTCATCATTCAGAAGAATTATAAATTTCAGGAGTACTCAGATAAGTACAAAGAGATTCTTGTTAAAGTGTTTAATACTATCCTAGAGTTTCTTTAGGTCCACAAGTTTATCTTGGGACTTCGAGAAACTATTAGAACATTGGTGATGAAGGAGAGATGTCAGTCCTTGGCACATGCCACAGACATGGATTTAGTCTACGAGGATGGCCATAGGGCCACAGGCTCCTAGGTTCACAGGTCCTCATGGACTAAGGTAAGTCGATCCTTCAACATACCTACTTCTGGCTCGATCAGTGCACAACCTTCTAGAGAGGCTAAGTAGGTGCATATGATCAAGATAGTTGCAGGAGGTAAAAGGAAAGTGTCTCCTCTAGCTGAGAGGGCTTATAATAAATCTATTCTTATCTCTCACTAGAAGGAGAAGTCAATGCAAGAGGGGTAGGGCGACACCTGTTCAAGGACTGACCTATGAAAAAGAAGATAGCAGCCACCAAAGTCATAAATCCCACTTAGGCCGAGAGTTATAATGATGAGGACTTTGGAGATTCCCCATCTCCGATGTCATCTCTCATAGTGGCCATGATGGTCATGAAGAAGGCCGGGATTGTGCCATGTGTTGTGCTTTCGCTAGTGGCACAGAAAGGATATCAGTTCCGAGGTACAGAACTCATTGTCATGAGGGGAGTTGTGGCAAGATAGTCTATCAAGGTACTCTTTGACACTGGTTTAACACATAATGTCATTAGTTTTTGACTAGTCAAGAGGTTACATCTAAAGACTATGAACACAGAGTATGCCTACACACTGGAGTTATCCGATGGGAAGGGAACTAAGACATGGTATTGACGAGTTCTTGATCTGCCCATTTAGATCTAGTCCTATGAGGACAGGTTGGAGATAGCGAGACTAGCACGTTTGGATGTAGTCCTTAGTAAGAAGTGGCATGCAAGGAAGACAAGTCATTGACTTTGCTTCGCATGTTTATCAATTTGAGCATGAGGGGAGGCCACTATTGATCTCTGAAGAGCCAGATCTCCAAGAGGCACGATTGGTAAATGCTAGCAAGTTGATTAAGATTGATTGTAAGTTTATTTATTTTCTTTATTTTATGTATTCATCATGTATTATGATGGATTCATGAAGTCATGGAGACTCTAGTCGAAATGCTCCAACACTTTTAGAGAAAGTGAGAGTAGAATTCCAAGATTTGTTCTTGAAAGAATTACCTTCAGGTTTGCCTCCTTGTAGCAACAAAGAGCATATAATCAAATTGGTATCGAGAGCGAGATTGACTGATCAGCCACCATTTCGAACGAGTTTGCAAGAGGAAAATGAAGTTTGCAAGTTCATGGATGAGTACCTACAGAAAGGGCTGATTAGATCTAGATATTCAACCTTTGCAGTACCAATTCTTCTTGTGAAGAAGAATTGGTGCTGCAATTATGGTCATTTCTAGGTTTTTTGTGACTATGATAGACTTGCTTCAAGGCAAAGTTATATTTGCATGGAAGCAAGAGAAGCAAAAAAATTTTGAAACTTTGAAACAAGATGTTTTAGAGGCTAATATACTCAAAGTGGTAGATCCATAGAATCCCTTTGAGTTGGAGATTGACGCTAGTGCCATAGCCATAGGGGCGGTTTTGAGCCAAGATGGTAGGCCAATAGCTTTTGAAAGCAATAAATTAAGTAGTGCACAATGCAATTGGCCAGTGCATGAAGAGGAGTTGTATGTACTGGTGCATGCACTCAAAGTCTAGAGACACTATCTTTATGGTGCAAAATAAGGTATAAACAGGTCACCATACACTCAAGTATTTTTGTAGTCAACGAGATCTTCAAGGAAGACAGGCTCGTTGGATTGAGCTCATGCAAGAGTTTCACATGGAAATCATGTATAAAAGAGGCAAAAAGAATATAGCAGCTGATGCATTATCATGGATAATTTATCAAATGAGCTTTATAGTTCTAGAAAGCTCATTGCTTCAAGAGATAAAGGAAGCACAGGTGGAAGACCCACATTTGTTACACATTATTAGAGCCATCAATGATGACTCTATCATAGGAGATGGGGCAGTTCCAGCTGTTTCTTCACCTAGCAGAGCAAATAAGTCCATTCCGTATTCCAATTTCTCACAAGAGAATGGAATAGTTAAAACGAAAGGAAAGGTTTGTTGTACCAGAGTCCCAGGATTTGAGAAGAAAAGTCATTCATGATAACCGTCATGTGCCTTGCGCATGACATCCTTGTGTTGACAAGATAATATAGTTTGTTAGAAGAACATTTTGGTGGCCTAGATTAGCCAAAGATGTCTAGACTTATGTTCAACAATGCTTTATGTGTCAAGTCAACAAGGCAAAAAGGGTAAAGACATGAGGTCGTTTGCATCCTTTATAGAGCCTAGATCATAACTGGGATAGTGTATCCATGGACTTCATAGTCGAGTTTTCGTGAGCCCAAAGGAAGTAGGATACTATCCCAATTATGGTAGATAGATTGAGCGAGATGGCTCATTTTATACCCATGCAAGAGATGATAGAACCTCCATAGGTAGCTGAGTTGTTTATCCAACATATCTTCAGATTGCATGGGTTATCCACATCCACAGTTTGAGATAGGGATGTCAAATTCATAGGACACATCTGGAAGTTGTATTTGACAAACTAAAGTTATCATTAAAGGTGAGTAGTGGTGATCATCCTCAAATAGATATTCGCACTGAGAGGGGCAACCAAATTCTAGAGGACATGTTGGGGGCATATGTGTTTGAGAGAAAGACAAATTGGGATAGTTATTAGCTACTAGTAGACTTTTCTTATAACAATAGGCCTCACAAGGTGATAGGAATGTCTCCTTTTGTGATGAACTATGGCATGAATCACAATGCTCCCGGTACCATAGAAATGCCAAAGAAATGCCCAAGAAAATTTAGAAATATCTAAAGCCAAGATGCAGCAATCTACTCATAGGGCAAAAGAGGATGCTAACAAGAAGAGATCTCATATTCCTTTGAGGAGGGAGATAGATTCTTTCTTCAGGTGCCAGCTAGATCTACTTCAATATCCACAAGGAATTGTAGTAAGCTTTCACCAAGTTTTTGTGGACCTTGGAAGATAGTTAAAATCTATGTGATGTTGCATACTGATTAGAGCTTCCTCCACATTGTAGAGTTCATCCAGTGTTTCATGTCAATAAATTTCAGAAGTATATTTCTAGGGAGGATAATCTAATAGAGGGTATTTTTTCTTTGCACGAAAGTGATAGCACAGATCATTTTGAAAACAGAATATTAGATCAAAGATGGAAACAGTTGAGGAACCATGTCATCCGGGAGTATCTAGTACCTTGGAGAGGATTACTGCTTACTAACTCTACTTGGGAATGAGATGCTATGGTTTGCAAGTACTTTTCCTCATTGATCATTGAGGACAATGATCTTTAGAAGGGGGAGAGAGTGTCAGACATTGGTCCACACGGATCATATTGGTCCATAGGGATCATTCCATGTGTGTGTGGGACAAGGGCCAATCATAGCCAAGAAACCAAGCTCGCAGGATATCCTAAGGTATTGTGTAGTAAAGGGAATGACTGTTGCATGATGTACACATGGCAACACTAGACCATTCTAGCTCATTTCTATTTTTAGAATACAAGAGGGTATATATGGATGGGAGGAGATTTACACACACATCATTCAAGTCTTTTGTCACATACACGCACGTGCACACACTTGCACACACAACCACATACACAACATATGTGTATGCATGTATGCAATTGCATATGTTGTGTTATGCATTGATGCATTATGTATGCATGTTTGCATTTGCATATGTTGCATGTTTGCATTTGAATGTATGCATATATGCATGTATATAATAGCATATGTTGCATTATACATTAATGCATTATGTATGCATGTATGCATCTGCATATGTTTACGTATGTGCAATTGCATATGTCTACATGTATGCATTTGCATATGTTTACATATGTGCGGTTGCATATATCTGCATGTATGCAATTGCATATAAGCCATTATGTATGCATGTTTGCATTTGCATGTATTTCATTACACATTAATGCATTATGTATGCATGCATGCATTTGCAGATGTTTGCATGTATGCAATTACACATGTAACATTATTAATTGATGCATTATGCATGCATGTATTCCTTTTCCTATGTTTTGCATGTACATATGTTTGCATTTATTTAATTGTACAGGTATGCACTATGCATTGTGTTTGTATGTATGAATGCATACATAATTGCATCATGCAAACACAATGCATCCATACATGGTTTTCATTTATGGATGCATTGTATACGTGTGTTTGCATTCACATATGTTGCATATATGCAATTGCATGTGCATGCATTTTGTTTGCATGTATGAATTCATATATGGATGCATAATGTTTGCATATATGTATCCATGATGTTTGCATGTACGGATTCATTTAGTTTGCATATGTTTGCATATATGGATGATTTCGTATATGAATCCATGATGTTTGCATTACGTTTTCATTGTGTTTGTATTATGTATGATTTCATTTTGTTTGCATTATGCATGTATTCTATATTCTAGATAAATCTTGTAATTTTTATAGCATCTAGTGAACATGCAAAAGTTGCATTAATTTGTATATTGATATGCACTTTAGCTATGATAGAATTACATCAAGAGCTCCCTCAATCATCATCATGTCATGCTACATGCTTGGTTGCACATAAATAAATGTGTGGCATTATCAATGGTAATGAATTAAGTTCACTAATCAAAGAAGGGCTCATGAACAAAGGCAAGCATGGGCATACCCATGAACTCATGGATTTTTTTGAAACTATCTTTTCAATGCATGGAGTGACAATAAGTTCAAACATCACTTGAGGATTAATAAGGAAACCTTCCACTACTTGTGTGGAAAGTTTGGATCCTTTATGCAAAAGAAAACCTGCTTCTCTAGATCCACAATCCCCAACAATTGCACTTTGATGGTGTCATATCCTTCTTGAACCGTGCGGAGTTTGTCTTCAAATGTTGTATATTCTGAGTTCCACACTATGAGATTTTCTTTAGTCTCTACTAGATCCGCTTCCTATTTAGAGAGTTTTTCCACTTGATTATTTACTTTCTTCTTTAATCTCTGAAGTTCTTTTCCTTCTTTTTGAAGTTTAGCCGATAATTCCTTATTACTTTTCTTCAGCTTTTGGAGTGCCCTATATCTTTGTTTGGCTTTTCCTTGCAATTTCTCTATTCGTTTTGTCTTCCCTTCTAATTTTGTTTTGAGTCCGGTATTCTGTATTAAAGCTTCATTTAATTCTTCTATATTCTCTTCCTAAGCAGCACTATCTTTGTTAATTGGTTTATTCTAGAGTTCATCAATTTCTTCCCTAAGATGACTGATTTCTACATCCATACCTCCTCTTTCATCTATCCACTCTTGTTTCTACTCAACTAAAGATTGATATTTCTTTTGTGATTCCTCCATACAAAATATTGTCCAATGGATGGCCCTGGCCATATCGTCTAGATATTCTAGTTTACAAGGCTCCTACGAGAACATCCATGGATATATGTTATCACTACACCATACTGATGGCAGCTTGACTCTTCCGTCCTTTTGCTTCCACTTATCAATAAGGTTTGAGGAACTGAAGGTAGGGAGCATCGGAGTGAGTGACTAGGACTATGATGCTTGAACCATTGGATGGTTGACTGAAACTAACAAATATAGTGAATTGAAACTAATTTTTCCTATATATTCTTGTAAGGATGTTATAAATAAATATAATTAATTAAAACTAATACCTTCCTATATGAGATTATTTCATGTAAATATGATCTTAACATTGGAAAAAAGTTTTTTTACACTCCAATGGCATGTAGGTTAATAATAGGATAAAACCGAGATAAAAGGAGTCGGCTTGAGTACCTACCTTCACATTAGAATATGGGTAATAAAACATGTTCTTTTGGATGGTGAAAGGTAACAAAATTCTCTAAGATTTTGTTTTCTTACAAGCCTTGAAGGGAATCTGTCGGTGATAATGAAAAACAAAGTAATCAAATTCCAAGAAAAGAACTGCCTGCTTGTGTTGACTAACCAAATTGAGTGACTCTTGTTGGTTTTCAAAGTTTAAAACATCTATTATATATGTATAATAGCTTCTGCACAAAAAATAACAAAAAAATTGATGCGAATTCTCATTTAGTTAGACCTATTCTTTATCGATCGTCTAGTATGTTGTCACTGACATATCTCTCTTTATAGTGTATCATATCGCAACATATGTAGGATCTTTTTGAGTGATTTAACTTGGAAGTACTCCCTTATACGTTTAGTCTATATCAAAATTTCTCATATAATTCTGATCTTTTTACCTACTCTAATTCAATCGTCAATTCCAATACTTTTGTACATCTTTCTATAATAGGTTTACAGGATTTTTGATACCCCAAATTCAAGCTACCTTTTTGTTGGCTATACTATAGCGTCTTTTATACTTTTTGTTTATAAAGTATTCTAGAAAAATCTAGTTTTATGTTCTATAATTTATTTTAACCCTTTCTATTTAGAAAATGTCTAGTGATTGACAATCAATAGTCTCTGTTTTCTTGACAGTTTGTAGACACATTTTATCTAAGAACTTTGGCAACATATGTTTGACCTTTTGAAGTTTCTGGGAGGCTCCATCACCTCTAGATGCTCATTTTGATTTTTAAAAGTTTGTAAATGTAACATATACATACACACATTCATACACACATACACAAATACATTACATCCATACATACATGCATGCATGCATACATACATACATATACATACACACATACATATATACAAACACATACACATACATGTATGGTTATCTATGTATGTACATGTATATATAGATACATACTTATATACATACATACATACATTATATACATAAGTAAATATATACATGCATAAATACACAGAAGGATACATATTCAAGAACTTATTCCATGATCACTATCTCATATTGAAACATGCCACCTCACTATAAAAACCATGAACATTACACTTATTGACTAAGGGAGCATAATGTGTGCACCTTTCTAGAAGATTGATTCGTATCAGGAGTACTATATACTAGAAAATATACCTTGATAGAAGAGCACTTGTCATTTGGAGTTGTTAGTAACCTAGATGGACTTAGGGTGATTTTCTTGGTCAAAGATGATTAAGGAAAAAACAACTATGTTGAAACAAAACCTTGGTGCAAGCACTAGTACCCTTCAAACGTGTAATGTTGGTTTTAGTTCTTGTGATTGACAAACCTGGGAGCACCTTATTTGGATAATGTCCATTATAGTATAAGAATATGTGTTCCCCTTGGGCGTTTGAATTATATAGTTTGTTCTAACTATTATAAGGTCTAGGGTTGATATCCTGAACCATGCTTAAGTCTTGGAAAATTGATTTGGGACTAGTGCATCGTTACATATTGTTCTCCTCTGATGCAATGAATTGGAGCCCTATTTATTTTTATGGTTGGCATGATTATGTATTACTATGTTATGCATATGGATGGTTCTAACATAATAAACCCTCAAGGTTTTATTTAAACTTGATACTTATTATCTTTGAATTTTATTGAAAAATTATTTCGCTCCGATTTGAAGGTAGCCTTTCCAGAATTGTAATTACATTGGTAGCCTTTCGAAACCATAAATATAGCATGTTTGCCCCGTTAAAAATTGCATCCTCAAAGATGTGTATAGGTATATTATGTGGAGCCTTTGAAGGTCAATATGTTTGTGTCGCTAGCTTTCATATATTTGTTCAAGTATTGACATAGTACGTAAAAAGAAAAGCTCATGATGTTTGAGTCGTTGGATCTTCTATGGCAAAAAAAGAAAAAAAATCTAGCTTTTGATTCTAACACAACTACTCTCCTTATTTGAATTTTTTTTTGACCGTTCATGTTAAAAAAACAACGGCCTCACCAATAAAAAGGCCTCACTATCTTTCTAAATGTATTTCATCTTCGTTGTTTGTTTTAAGATAAATTCATAAATATTTGGCACCATTATCTCCAAAAAACAAGAGCTAGATAGAACAATTATGGAAGGTTTTGGTCATTGATAATTGATGGATGATTGGTTTACGTGAGTAAATGAGTGTGCTCTATATTTTACAAAAGAGACCATATAATAACACTTATCATGAGAATATACTGGATATACATGGTTTACTCAAATAATCAAACTAAATTGAACATTTAGTGACATAGAAAATGTAGGAATATATACATTGAAGTTGGTTAACTCCTCTTTCGTTGTGTTGATGTTATTTAGGGAACTTGATGACATACGTTTTCTTGTGTTGTTGACTGAGTCTTGATTTGCATTTTGTCTTGTTAAATAATCACCTTTTATACAGGTTGATACATGAATTCTTCCAAACCCTACTCCTTTAGATTGATTAAAATGTCTCGATACCCTTGTGAAAGGAATGGACCATTAATCATATGCTTATAATGTTTATGCATGCATTTTGGTCCACTCCAATACTTGTTCGCATAAAAGTGGGGATTTTTGTGGTAGATGGTCTATTATGTATGAATAATTTTTTGTCGATTCCAATATTTGGTTGCACCTTGATAAGGTTTCCAATTATAGATGCTATATTCTATGATGATAGAGACCCATAATTGAAATCCTGATGAATGCATTTGCCTTATCATTGAAATAAACTTATAATAAATACACTACCATTTATTGCATGTTCTATCCTCAATAATCATGGAATCTGTAGTGCTTATTTTACACACTTATAAGGCAGTTGTGGTTGCACATGTTTCTAAACCTCAGTCCTAACTTTAATGTTATGCTTTTCTTGATGGAATTTTCTTAGAATTTTTTATCATTGATTCTTAGAATGATTACCACCTCAATTGACATTTAACACCTAATCTGTATTGTTAAGAGGCATGGACTAACCATAAACTCATTGCACATGTTTTTGGAAATCATGTCCCTAGAATCCTTATACTTTGTTGATAGTTTCGTTTTGGGTACTGGCTTATAGTATAGATCATCTCTAAATAACAAAAGTTGTTGGCCTCTTATTCCAATTGAATGATAAATTATAATATTGCTTAGTCAAATACTTGTTCCACTAGATTATGTTTTGGGAATAATGAATAATAATGATTAAATCTGCATCGCCTCACCATATCTATATATTCCATATCTTCATCAAATGGAAGCTCAATCGATTCGGAATTAAATGGACATATCGTTACATTGTGTTTTATTCTCTACTATTACTATCTTTGTTTTGCTTGTTTGTGTGTAGAAATCAAAACTTGTCATAGATTAAAATAAACTTCAACTACCCAAAGTGAATTAAAAATAGCTTTATTTCACTTTCTAGTCTTTTGAGATTTTGGATCTACTCAAAATGATAATTCATATGTTTATTTGGCATAACTTGTGATTCCATAGCTAATTTTTAAGGTAAGATCCAAAACTAACTCCTCTTGATTTGTTGATTTTTTTGACACCTTGATCAATACAATTTTTTAAAGAAATCTATTCATATATATTAAGTTAACCCTACAAGATGATTAATGCATGAACTTTAGTCTGTCTATACTTTTACTTAATACATTAGTACTTGATTATACTTGATTTCTTTTGTCTTACTTCAAGAAATGAGCTTGTAGATAACATCTTTATTGATTATAATTATAAATCAACTTTTTACCCACAACCCACTTATGCTAAATATTTTTTTAGTATTGAACCTTTATTCTAAGTAAATTCTATTGAGGTATGATTTTTTAAAAGCCTTCTTTGGAAAGGTCATTGAATGACTTATTCAATAATTTGATTTAGGGTATGTGTAGCTATATATATTTATTCAACCACCCTAGGATGTGTAGTATTAAGTACACAGATATGAAACCAATGGCACAAGGGTGGGCATTGTTAAAAAAAAAAGAAGCAAGATCACATATATTTTGCAAAAGGTATTTTCTTCAAATAGAAAGAAAATACAAAAAAGAAAAATGGAAGCATTTAATTCAGCAAGTAGTGGAGGCCAAAAGAGAATAAATCAAAAGAGATTCACATCCAAAAATTGAATTGGAAGAGAAGAATGGCTGCTCAAAGTAGTGGAGGAGTTATGGAGAAGACCTCACAAACTCATCATGAGAGCTCGTGGTCATTTGGCTACAAAAGCGGCAAGACAGGACACTCAAGAACAGAGTAAGAAGGCGTTGAGGTCCCCTTGTAGATAGTTCATTTGGTTTCAGTCATCTTGTTCTCTTCAGTCTCATAGACTATGTCGAGTCGCATACCAATTTCAGGGTAGCCTCATTGTCAGACGCATATCTCTCAATATATGTATCAAGTTTTAGAGTTTAAATATTAATTGGAAAGTGTATCTTGAGTACTTCCTTTTCTAAAATAGTTTTATCAATTTTTTATGCTACAGGAGTTATTGAGTTTTTAGTCAAGTCCAATTTTTAGCCTAACTGAGTGGATAGGCAGCCTATTTTGATGCAAAGAGTTTCCAAACCAAAACTACTCCAAATTTAGTGTTTGATATCTCATTTGAAATCTATTAGTGTCTAGTTTGAGTGACTAAAGTCTCAAGTTCATTGCACTCTTCAATTGATAACAATTTTCATTTTAAGGTTCAGTTGTAGGTAAACTTCTCGATCCTAAGAAGGTCTTCTAAACTTTCCACTGCGAATAGGAGAGGAATTCTCAAACAATTGGTATCAAAGCATTGGATTTTGAAGAAGCAAAGCATTGGAATTGAAGTAAAGCAAAGAGAAGCCACAAATCAAGGGGCAGCTTTGTAAAGTGAAGATAGAGCACCAAAACATAACTCAGGTAAACTTCAAACTTAGAAGTCTTTAATGGCTGATTTAGGACAACAAGTTGAGAAGTTAGATAAAGATAATTTTTTGTCTTGGAGGTATAGAATGAAAAATTACCTTAGAGGTAAATGTTTATGGAGTCTAGTTAGTGGAGATGATCCACAGCCAGTGGATCTTCAAGATCCCAACATTACTCCAGCATAAAGGAGACAATTTGTTGATTGGGAAGAGAGGAATCGAAGGGTGATGTTCCTCATTTCACAAGTTATTTCTAACACTATGATTGGTCATGTGCAAAGCGTGGAGACAGCTAAGGGAGTTTGGAAAGCATTGGAGAAGGTGTATGCTACCTCAACAAGTTCTTGGAAGATGCAACTCAAGAACGAGCTCAACAACATGAAGAAAAGCTCAAGCCAAAGCATTATACATTGACCATCAAGGAGCTTGGAGATTAGCTAGCATCAGTTGGATGCAAGATAGAAGAGGAAGACATCGACCAAATGGCCCTCAATGGCTTGAGTAGTGAATGTTGGATGTGATGGCTGGATGCACTCAAGAGTTGAGATGGTGCTGCAAAACCTGCCTCACACCTGCCCTCCTTTGACTCCAGATATGCTTAGTAGACTCCTTGAGCTTTCAAATGATACCAAAATATGCTATATGTACTTTGGAAAAGGTTTGAGTAATGACTTGATCAAAACAGACTACTTTGGAAATCACAAGACTTGAAAACTTTCTATTTTGGTCTTGATACCTGCTCAGTGTTATGCTCAGTGTGACCAGCACACTTAAAATTGATCTAATTGCTTTTGGACATAATCAATTAGCTTAACAAGCTTTCATTTGCAAGTGGATTGAGAGGAAATGATAAACCACACTTAGAGAAATCACTTTAGCAAAATAAGGTACACCCCCGACTTTTTAGGAGACTTACAGTCACAGACCAGTGAGCACCCCGACTGAGATTTCTCTGTGATGGTAGATCCAATGGCCTTGAAACTTTGTAGGTGTATAGTAGACTTTGAGTTGAATCCAATGCATTTTGAATCATCCAATTTGGTTCAGTAGATCTTGAGATATGCTGTGTTGAAGTTGACAGACTTAAGGTAGATGACTCAGAAAATCAAGAGTTGAAAAGTGTGAATATATCTATTGATAAATGTAAATGTACAAGCTCATTAGCATGTCAAGCATAGCTAAATGAGGTATTGTGGTGTTGGCTAAGATGTAGCACTAACACACACACATATACAGAAGTAGAATGCCTCGGGAGATGAGCTCAATGAGTGAGACTTACCCGCGAGTTTTTCTTCATAGCTTTTATAAGAATTGATTGGTCATTTGAATTTGAAATTCAAATTGAAGCTCCCTAAAATCTCTCCACTAAACTTAGGGAGATATTCCCTCAACCAAATCATCTACTTTTCCACGACTCTAGTCTAGTAGGTGTGATTACATGATTGATAAAGTCATATAGACTTTTTACATTGGATAAAAAGTAATAACCAATTAAGCATTGGTTCCTATGGTTCAAGGGTCATGTAAATACATCCTTCAAGGGTTCAAGCTTTAGCCTTCCAAGATTCCAATGTTCCAAGCCAATGTGTGTAGGCTTGTTTTGCACCAACAGCTCCCCCTCAAGCCAAACACTTTGGCTCAAGTCTTCATCTCTAGTCTTCAATTATTTCCTGCAATCCAATCATGGATTTAAATCTGCATAGCTTGCTTCCATCCAGAGCTTTAGTAAGCAAATCTGCACATTGTATATTAGTAGACACATATGATAATTGAATTTCTTTGCTAAGTAACTTCTCCCTCACATAGTGGTAATGAACCTCTATGTGTTTTGTCCTAGCATGATAAATTGGATTAGCTGCTAGGTGAAGAGAACTTGTGTTATCACCAAATATGATTGGTGGCCTTGTGTATAGGCCCAATTCTGAATATAAGAGCTTCAACCATATGGCTTCTTGAGTGGCATTGGCTAGCCCTCTATACTCTGCCTCAGTAGATGACAAAGCTACTGTAGGTTGTTTCTTGGATGACCAAGAAATTGGTTTATCACCTGCAAAACATATGTAACCAGATGTGCTTCTCCTGTCATCCTTGCAACCTGCCCAATCTGCATCTGAGTATACCTTAATATCAATATCTGATGAATATGGAAAGTACAAACCATGATTTTGTGTTCCCTTTAGGTACTTTACTATCTTCTTTGCTGCCTCCAAATGAGGTACTCTTGGTTTATGCATAAATTGGCTAAGTACACTAACACCATATGATATATCAATCCTGGTTAAGGTAGCATAATTTAGACTTCCTACCAAACTTTGGTAACCTGTAATGTCCTTGAGTTCTTCTCCTTCATGTGCACTGAGTTTGTGGTTGACCTCCATAGGAATGTTTGAGACTTTAGCTTCCTGCAAATTAAACTTCTTGACCATGTCCTGAATGTACTTCTTCTGAGTAATAAAGATACCTGAATTTGTGTAGACTAGTTCAAGTCCTAGAAAGTACTTCAATAATCCAAGATCATTGATCTTGAATTCCTTCATCATTTGTCCTTTGATGTGTCTAATTCCCTGAACATCATTTCCTGTAATAATGATGTCATCAACATAGACACACAAGTATATTACCTCTGAATTGTTCCTTTTGATAAACAATGAAGTATCTGCTTTACTCATCACAAATCCTTGATCTAGAAGATAGGTTGTCAACCTGTAATTCCATGCTCTAGGTGCCTGCTTCAATCCATACAGAGCCTTCTTCAATTTACAAACATGATTTACCTTATTGGGATCCTCATAACCAGGTGGTTGTGACATGTAGACTTCTTCAGATATCCATCCATTCAAGAATGCATTCTTCACATCCAATTGGTACATGTTCCAATTCTTGGATGCAGCTACACTCACCATAACTCTGATAGTTGGCATCTTGGCCACAGGAGAAAATGTCTCCTCATAATCAATGCCTTGGCTTTGTGCAAAACCCTTGGCTACCAACCTAGCTTTATACCTGTTTATTGTACCATCTGAGTTCCTCTTGAGTTTGTAGATCCATCTGGATCCTATCACCTTCATGGAGTCCTTCTTGGGTACCAAGTCCCAAGTATCACTCTCCTTGAGAGCCTCCATTTCTTCATCCATTGCTTCCTTCCATTCTGGTTTAGTGATTGCTTCTTCAAATGTACCTGGTTCTTCATTCAAGAGATCCTTTGCAAGATATACAGAGTGCTTGGTTACAAGTGAAGTATCATACCCATACCTAATAGGTTTTTTCTTTTCTCTCTGAGATCTCCTCATAGCTTGAGTTGAGGATTCTGGATTATCTTCTAGTTGCTTCATCTTCATCTTCCCTTTGGATTTCCAAGCCTTGAACTCTTCAATGTTGATGGTGTCTTCATCATCTGAGCTTGTGTCCTCTTTCTGAATTGGTTCTTGCCTGATAAGCTTGGGAAAATCTTCCTCCATGTCATAAGGTAGGCTAACTTTCCTGCACTCATTTTCATACCATGAATCATTTTCATCAAAGATGACATCTCTGCTTACCTTGAAGCCTTTGTTTGAGGGGTTGTAGAATCTGTATCCCTTCTGATTCAAGTCATAACCAATGAAGATACATTTTTCAGCTTTAGGGTCTAGCTTTCCCCTTACCTATGAGGGAATATGCACATATGCAACACACCCAAAAATTTTGCAATGATCCAGAGATGGTCTCTTACCATGCCAAGCCTCATAGGGTGTCATTCCATCAAGTGTCTTTGATGGCAATCTGTTAATCAAATATGTGGCAGTAGATACACTCTCTGCCCAAAGGTAGTTTGGCAATTTCTTTTGATTTAGCATAGACCTAGCTGTCTCTACAATGAGTCTATTCCTTCTCTCAGCTACCCCATTTTGTTCAGGTGAGTACCTTGTAGTAATCTCCCTCTTGATGCCTCTTTCCTGCAAGAAATCTTCAAAGTCATTTGAGAAGTATTCTCCACCACCATCTGACCTTAGTTTCTTCAAATGTCTACCTGTTTGATTTTCAACTAATGCAAGATACCTTTTGAAACAATTAAATACTTCATCTTTATGTTTCATGAAGTATAAGACAGTCCACCTGCTATAGTCATCAATAAAGGACACATAGTACCTTGATCCAGATATAGATGGCTCCTTGCTAGGTCCCCAAACATCTGTATGTACCAATTCCAGATAATCTTCATGCATAAAACCTTTCTTGGTATACGGCAATCTGTGTGACTTACCAAATTGACAAGCCCCACACTTGTATATCATGTGTTGCTTGGATACATTAGGTATCCCAAGCACACATTGATCCCTACTCATTTGTTTTATGGTCCTCTCTCCAATGTGACCTAATCTCTTGTGCCAAATCTCCAATTCTGATAGGGTTTGGTCTTTATAGTTGTACAAAGCAATATTCTTAGTGTCTTCAAGTTCAAAGGTAAACAATCTACCTGATTTCTCTCCCTTGGCTATCCTTCTGAATCCATGTCTTGGATCCTCCACATATGCACCATGTTGAGTGAACCTGACCTGTAGACCTTTTTCTACAATCTGACCTACACTCATCAGATTCTTGGTGATTGTTGGAACATACAACACTCTGCTTAGTAAATTCTGATTACCATCACTTGTTTTGACATTGCCTACTTTAACAACTGAATGTTTAGTGTCATCACCTGTCTGCACTTGGTGCTTGCCTTTGGGTTCTTCCAAATCAGAGAGTAAGGCAACATTTCCAGCTACATGGTTAGAGCAACCTGAATCAATATAGAATAAGTGATCATCATTGATACCTGATTTAGATGTCATGTTCATGATCAACAAGGAATCATCTTGCTCCTCTGCATAATTGTTGTAATCTTTCCTATTCCTGTATCCACCTTGATAATTGCCATTGTGATTGTAGCTATTGTTGTAATTATTGTTGTAGCCATGGTAGCCTTGAGATTGATTGAATCTGCCTCTGCCTTGAGAGTATCCTCCTCTTTGGTGACCTCTTCCTCTTTGGTTCTTGTAGTTTTTGTAGCATTCATCTGTAGTATGGTTAGACAAGCCACAAATATTGCATGGAGATTGGTTATAGGGTCTCCCCCTACCTGACTTACCTCCTCTGCCCCTACCTCTAGATGATCTACCTCTCCCTGCATAATTTGCTTGGGAGGTAGAGCCTTCTTCATCAACCTTCTTGCTTTTACCCTTGTCTTTAGTCTTTTTATCAGTATATAGGGCAGAGGGATTGTTACCTTTTGATTGCTCTCCATTCTTTGTGATCTTTGCTTCATGTGTAAAGAGTTGTCCAATCAGAGTTGTTAGATCAGGTGCTTGGATGTCCATGTATAAGTCCATTGTTGTGGTAAAGCTCTCCCACTTGTCATCTGCCTTTAGTCCATTGATCACTTGTCTGACTATTTGCTCTTCCTCAATTTCTTCTCCAACACTTGCAAGTTGATCTGCAATGTCTTTGACTTTGGTGACAAAATCTGAGACACATTGTTTTGATTGCTTCCTAAGAGTTGTAAACTCAATCCATAGCTGATTCTTGCTGGCCCTTGTGCTTGATGAAAAGTATGTTGACAAGGTTTCCCAAGTCTCTTGGGAAGTCTTACAATTCCTTACATGAGGTAGAAGGAAATCAGAAATAGAGTTTAGAAGATATGACCTTGCCAAAGCATCTTTTGCACACCATTGATTGAGCCTCTCATGTTCATCCTTTGTAGGTAGGCCTCTAGTCTTGAATGAGGGCAATTCCTCATCTCCTGATATGTATCCATACAAGCTCCTTCCTTGTAGATAGGTCTTCATTCTCAGAGACCAAGCTTGGTAGTTGTTCCTGTCCAATTTGTCAATGAAGGAAGGGAAACCATCACCCATGATTACCTTATTTGCTCTGATACCACTGTTGGATGTGATGGCTGGATGCACTCAAGAGTTGAGATGGTGCTGCAAAACCTGCTTCACACCTGCCCTCCTTTGACTCCAGATATGCTTAGTAGACTCCTTGAGCTTTCAAATGATACCAAAATATGCTATATGTACTTTGGAAAAGGTTTGAGTAATGACTTGATCAAAACAGACTACTTTGGAAATCACAAGACTTGAAAACTTTCTATTTTGGTCTTGATACCTGCTCAGTGTTATGCTCAGTGTGACCAGCACACTTAAAATTGATCTAATTGCTTTTGGAAATAATCAATTAGCTTAACAAGCTTTCATTTGCAAGTGGAATGAGAGGAAATGATAAACCACACTTAGAGAAATCACTTTAGCAAAATAAGGTACACCCCCGACTTTTTAGGAGACTTACAGTCACAGACCAGTGAGCACCCCGACTGAGATTTCTCTCTGATGGTAGATCCAATGGCCTTGAAACTTTGTAGGTGTATAGTAAACTTTGAGCTGAATTCAATGCACTTTGAATCATCCAATTTGGTTTAGTAGATCTTGAGATATGCTCTGTTGAAGTTGACAGACTTAAGGTAGATGACTCAGAAAATCAAGAGTTGAAAAGTGTGAATATATCTATTGATAAATGTAAATGTACAAGCTCATTAGCATGTCAAGCATAGCTAAATGAGGTATTGTGGTGTTGGCTAAGATGTAGCACTAACACACACACAGATACAGAAGTAGAATGCCTCGGGAGATGAGCTCAATGAGTGAGACTTACCCGCGAGTTTTTCTTCATAGCTTTTATAAGAATTGATTGGTCATTTGAATTTGAAATTCAAATTGAAGCTCCCTAAAATCTCTCCACTAAACTTAGGGAGATATTCCCTCAACCAAATCATCTACTTTTCCACGACTCTAGTCTAGTAGGTGTGATTACATGATTGATAAAGTCATATAGACTTTTTACATTGGATAAAAAGTAATAACCAATTAAGCATTGGTTCCTATGGTTCAAGGTTCATGTAAATACATCCTTCAAGGGTTCAAGCTTTAGCCTTCCAAGATTCCAATGTTCCAAGCCAATGTGTGTAGGCTTGTTTTGCACCAACAGTGAAGAAAAGTGGAAGCCCCTCATCACAAACATTCTTTATAGAGATCCTCTACCAACATTGGACGAGATTATACCAAATCTTGTGGCTGAAGAGGTTGTTGAACAAGGAGAAGGCAACAAAGGTAAGGCAAAATGCTATATGTAGGTTGAGGTAGAGGAAGGAACTCAAGAGGAGGCTCATGAGGAAGAGGAAGAAGATACAACAACACAAATTCGAGCCAACAAAACTCAGAGGACAATAAGGACGACTCAAAGACAACACATATGGAAGAGATCAAGGAAGAAATAGAGGAAGAGGTCGAGATTCATACAATCCTCATAACGGTATAACATCTTATCATTGTGGTAAAGTAGGACATTATGCAAATGATTGTTGGCAAAAGCATGGAAGTCTAAATGGAGGCAAACAAAGGTGCCAAAATAACTATGCAAGTACATGAAGTGAAGGAGACAAGAAAACCATGCTTGATATGAAGCATGAGTACAATAGCCTGAGACGTGATGATCAAAAATGGTTTACAAATTCAAGTTGCAGCAACCATATAATATGCCAAGGAGATTTATTCACAAAGCTACAAGCTCCAAGTGGAAAAGGATGTGTGGAGTCCGGTGATGATGAAACTCAATTGAGCATGTTGGAGATATCAAGCTTGGAGACAAGAAGGTATTGATTGGTGTTCTTCATGTTACTACTATTGCAAAGAATTTGATTTCAGTAGGAAAAATGGTAGAGAAAAGATATCATGTTATCTTCAATGAAAAAGGTTTCTTTATAATGAATCCAAACGAAAGATTCAGGGTCATTGTTCAAGGAAGGAAAGAAGGTAGGATGTTCACTTTGGACATTCCACAACCACATGGAAAGGTGATGTATATTCAGTTTGGAAACAAGAGGATTGTCGAAATCGATTTGTGGCACAAAAGGATTGTACATATCAACATTCCCAAGCTTAAGGACATGAGCAACCATGAAGTGGTAAGAGGTCTTCCAAGATTCAATGATGCTCGACTACATGAGTTTTGTGAAGCATGCCAACTAGGAAAGCAAACTCGACAACCATTCAAGATGAGCAACTATGTGGCAAGGAATGTCCTCGACTTGATACACACGGATGTATGGGGACCATCACAACAACCATTGGTGGTTGATAATAGACATTTTGTTACTTTTATTGATGATCATTCAAGAAAAGTATGGATGTTCTACATAAAAGGAAAATCAGATATGTTCTCCATGTTAAGAGATTTAAAGCACATGTAGAAAAAGAAACAGGATGCTACATAAAGACCTTGAGGTCTGATGGAGGAGGAGAATATTTCTCCAAAGAATTTTTAGATTTTCTTTACGAAAATGGGATGAAGCAACAATTTACATGTAGGTAAAGGAAGAATAGACATATCATAGAAGTTGCAAGATGCATGCTCAACGAGATGAAGGTGCCACTAAAATATTGGGTTGAAGCAGCTAATAGGGCTATTTATTTGATGAAGAAGTGCACAATGGCTAGAGTGCATACTTTAACTCCCGAGGAGGTTTATTCTAGTCAGAAACCTGCCCTTACACATCTCAAAGTTTTTGGATGTGTGTATTATCTTCACATCCCTCAAGAACTAAGGACAAAGATGGAGGCAAAGTTAGAAAAATGTATTTTCATTGGAAATTCATCAAAGCAAAATGGATACACGTGCTACAAAGGAGCTATGAGTCTCACCAGATGTGGTATTTGTTGAGCTAAGACCATGGTTTGGAGACAAAGGGAAAGATAAAATTCTTGAAGAAGATTGTCAAGATGATGGAGGTCTTGTCCAAGAAGAATCATGTTAGCGGTCGCCGGATTGGAAGTTCTATAACTGAATCTTGTTCGCACGAGCGAAAAGTTGTTACAGACAGTTTGTAAAAATTATATAAATCAAAGAAAGACGCGCTAGTGACGTTCATGGTGGATCACCAGACTGTCTGTCTGGGTGAGTGAGCGGGGCGTTACTGTAGTGTTGTTTGCATAATTTCAAGTATTCTGAGTTTTATGTTCGCCTCTTGTCTTGTCTGCCGTCGACATCTGTTCTATTTGTTAACTTTATAGACGATCGGGAAGATCACCAGACTGTCTGTCTGGGTGGTTAAGTGAATGTTACTGTGTTGTTGTGGAGCATTCTTGAGTATATTGCTCTTGTTCCTGTTTTGTTATCTGTCGATACCTGTCTGTTGGTGAGTTTCATAGTTGTTCATAAGATTATCCGACTGTGGTCTGAGCGAGTTATTCTATGGAGTTCCTATGGTATTGTGCAACTAACTAGGTGTATCGTGGTACTGAATCTTCTGGTAATACACCGTGACGTGCTGAGGAAGTCTGTGTGGTCGTGGTTGTGTGTCTGGGATACTGATCTGTACTGTATTGCCTTCAGTATTGAGATCTGTCCTCCTATGGTAAAAACTAAGCTACAATAAGGATTTCCTGGGTTGCGTACTGAATCTTCAGTACGGTGTATCTGAACACTGGGATTCTCTGTGTCTTCGAACATTGGTCGGATTGTGGTATCCATTCGGTAAAGGTTGACAATTACTCTTGTTTCTGATATTGTCAGTAAGTTAGGTGCAGATGCAACATAGTATCTTAGCGTATTCCGTACATGTGGCTGAGCTAAGCCGTGAACGAGAATATCTAATTACAACAAAATCTTGATAGAGCACTCAGTATCAGTATATTGTTGTGTGTAAGTGGTTAGTTTGGGAACTAAGTACAGGGCCTCTGTCTAACAAACGCCTTCCACTCCCAAGAACCCAAGAATCACTTAAACGCACTTCTGACAGTTAGAATGAACAGCATTTAACAATCCCAAGAAAGAGGCACTCAAATATCAAGTCCAAAAGCCTCTACATCACTTGGAGAAAACTCAACATGCAAGGGGAGACTAAGGAGTCATTTCTCATCACGAACATCACGTTATGGAAGATTTGAAGCTAAAAGTGATGCCCAAAATAGTGATTCAAATGCAAGTGAAGAAGAGTATGAAGAGGTGATTACACCAAAGGTAAAGTAGAACTGGTTGAAGAAGCAATATTCAAAAGGAAATGAAAGGAGGTCTTCAAGAGCAAGGTATCCAAGTCAAAGGCTGAGCTATGATAGTTTTATTGCAAAGCATTTTGCATATGACACAGGTGATCAAAGACAAAGAACTCGATGCATATGAAGAAGCATGTAGAGAAAAAGAATGGCGGCAATCTATGCAAGAAGAGATAAAAGCTCTCAAGGTCAATCACACATGGGAGATATTTCCAAAGGTTGAAGGTATGAATATTGTTCCAAATAAATGGGTGTTTAAAATAAAGAGAAATGTTGATGGTTCTATAGCTAGGCATAAAGCTAGACTAGTAGCAAAAGAATTCAAGCAAACTCAAGCCATCGACTATGAAGAGACTTCCAGCCTAGTTGCAAAGATGGGAACAATTAGAACCTTGATTGTAGTGAGTACATCAAGGAGATGACCATTGTACCAACTTGACATAAAAATTGCTTTTCTCAATGGTGAACTTCAAGAAGAGGTGTACATGAGTCAACCGATTGGATTTGAAGATAAAAAACATCCAGATTTTGATTGCAGATTGAAGAAAGCTTTGTATGGACTAAAGCAAGCACCACGTGCTTGGAACCAAAGATTGGTTGAGTACCTCACAAGGTATGGGTATAGTCCAAGTAGTGCAGATCCCTCTCTCTACATGAAGAAAGAAGAAGGCAAGCAGGTATACATTTGCATATATGTTGATGATCTCATCATAACAGGAAGTAATGTTGCAGGAATACAAGAGATAAAAAGAAAACTCGGTAAGGAGTTTAAAATTTCAGATCTTGGTGAGCTAAAATACTTTTTAGGCATTGAGATAGTGTATGGGAAAGATGGCAGCTACTTGATGCAAAGAAAGTACTTGTTGGATGTTCCTTTTAGGTTTGGAATGAGTGAATGCAAACCACTCAGTCAACCTATGGACACAAATGTGAATCTATGCTCAAATGATGGAGAGAAGTTACATGATGTAACTACATACAGGAGTATTATAGGTTCATTGATCTATGCTACAATCACAAGACCAAATTTGTGTTCTATCATTGGCGTTCTTTCTCAATTTATGCAAGCTCCAACAAGTGAACATTTAAATTCAGCCAAACGAGTGCTAAGATATGTGAAGCACACACTCAATCATGCCTTGTTTTATAGATATGATGAAGAATTGCAGGTAAAGGGCTTCAGTGATGCTGATTGGGCTAGTTCAAAGGAAGATAGAAGATCCACTTCAGGTTATGTATTCATGATAGGTAGAAAACCTATCACATGAAGCTCAAAGAAGCAACCTAATGTTGCACTATCATCTAGAGAAGTGGAATATAGAGGATTCACCTTTGCAACCTATGAAGCTACGTGGATTAAGAAGCTCTTGGTTGATCTTCATGTGCAAGAAACAATCCAATGTTTCATGCACGAATTAAGCACATAGAAGTTCATAATCATTATGTTCGAGAAAACGTTTTGAGCAAGGATGTGGATATAAAGTTCATTAGAACTAATGACCAGGTTGCTAACATGTTTACAAAGTCCTTAGATGCTTCTAAGCCAAAGATGCTCAAGGATGAAATCAACTTGCAGGATATGGTTGAAGGTGCAAGCTCACATGTGAGCTTGAGGCGGAGTGTTAAAAATAAAGAAGCAAGATCATATATATTTTGCAAAAGGGACTTTCTTCAAATAGAAGGAAAATACAAAAAATAAAAAATGGAAGCATTTACTTCAGCAAGTAGTGGAGGCCAAAAGAGAATCAATCAAAAGATCAAATCCAAAAACTGAACTAGAAGAGAAGCGTGGATGCTCAAAGTAGTGGAGTTATGAAGAAGACCTTTCAAACTCATCATGAGAGCTTGTGGTCATTCGGCTACAAACAAGGCTAGGGAGGACACTCAAAAATAGAGGAAGAAGGCTTTGAGGTCCCTTTGTAGGTATTTCATTTGGTTTCAATCATTTCGTTCTCTTCAGTCTCATAGACTATGTCCAACCGCATACCAATTTTTGGGTAGCCTGATTGTGAGAGTCATATCTCTCAATATATGTATCCATTTTTAGAGTCTAAATATTCATTGCAAAGGTTATCTTGATTAATACCTTTTTTTAAATATTTTTATCAAATCCATTTTGTTGTGTGGTTTATTACGTTTTTATTGAAGTCTAGTTTTTAGCCTAACTAAGTTGATAGGCAACCTCTTTTGAGGCAAAGCATTGTCAAACCAAAATTGCTCCAAATTGTTTGTTTCATAGCTCATTTGGAAGCTATTAGTGTCTAGTTTGAGTGACTGAAGTCTCAAGCTCATTGCAATCTTCAGTTGATACGAGTTTTCATTTTAAGGTTCAGCTGTAGGTAAAATTTTTGATCCTGAGAAGGTCTTATACACTTTCTGTTATGAATAGGAGAGGAATTCTCCAACAGGCATGAGTACCTACCTTCCCTTTGAAATAAATTTGTTTTAATGTTGTGTTTCTCTAGATAGCAATAGGTAGCAACCTTTTGTATTTTTGTATTTTTGTTTTTCAAGTTCGACGTAGCATGGATGGAGTCAATTCTTGGATAACAAGCAATTGATTGGGAGTTACCTCAAGAAATATAGTGTGGTATCAATGAATCATTATACAAATCATCAATAAAGGTGAATTAAAGAATTAATTATTTTCTTTATTGAGTTAATGTGTCGTTTATGCTTTGATTAATGTTTAAATGTATTCTTCTTTGGTATGCAACATCATATATTCTATATCGGATTTTATCATGAAAAGTTGTGCATCCTAACATACATGATTGTGATTTGTCATTTTCCCCTCATCTTTTGTGGGTTTGCAATACGTATGATGCTATCTTTCATAGTAAAAATAGCATAAAGAAATCTTGATTAATACATACGAATGGGTAAGTTCGAATGAACAATATAGAAGTGGATTCAAGCCCTCAAATACATTGGCTTTGGTGCTCTTGATGTGGACCTGTTTATCTCACCACTTCGGATGTGATGGGTTTGGGCTACATTTAAATTCACCCCCTTTCATGGAAGAATCATATAACATGGCTTTTTTACTTTAGACATGATGGGTTTTCTATTTTGAAAGTAGCCTCTTTGAGTGATTGGGTTTCACATTATATTGTTGCTAAGAAGAAGTTGGATACATTGGTTATGGTACAAAGATTTTCAATAATATTTTTTCATAAAAAAATCTTAAAGTTAGAGATTTAGAAATAAAGAGTGCTCCAAAAAGTGAAGCACTAGAGCTCTTAGAAGAGGAAGCCAAAGAAACCTTCTTTTGCATTTTCTAAGGTTGTTAATGAATACACTAACTCTAAGTACTTTCCCACCATAGTCACTAGATTTCTCCCTATCATGTAACTCAAGTAGATTGAATTGGATGAAATAAGCCAAAACCATAGGCTTCACAGGATTGAAAGCCTCAACATAGAGCACCGTCCTCTTTGGAAGCCATGAGATTTATCTGTTACAATGATGATCTAACATATGAATGGAAAATTCATACATACATACATACATACATACATACATACATACGTACGTACGTACTTACGTACATACATACATACATACATACATACATACATACATACATACATACATACATACATACATCTATACATACATAAATATATACATACATACATACATACATACATACATACATACATACATACATACATAAATATGTACATACCTACACACATACATACATGCAAACATACATACATATGTACTTATTTAATAAGTCGTTATATTAACCCTAAACACTATTTCTTATTGGAACAAGCAACCTCACTATCAAAGGCATGAACGTGATAGCAATCGAACGAGAAAGCACAATGTATGGAGCTTTTTAGAAGATTTATTGGTATCTAGAGTAATATGTACTTGAAAATCTACATGGATGGAAGAACATACATAATCTAGAGGTGTTAATAAGCTAGATGAACTTGCATTAGATCTGTCTTGAGATTAGAAGGAGGAGCTTTAAGAGAAAAAAGAGCACATTCAATAGGGTGGTGCCAATGTAACCTTGGATATTTTTTGAAAATCATATGATAATATGAAAAATGGACTAGAAATAGGGATAATTTCAAGGGAAAAATTCATTCAAGATGGTTGGGCAAAAGTTTCAAGTGTGTTTTGAATTGGGTGTGTTTTGGGTCTCCCACCTAGGTGATTTTGAAACTCCATCATCTTCTTGCCTATGCACATTTCTCCTTGAACATGTCCTCTACATCTTAGTACACTTCTTGATGCTATGCAAGCGTCATGACATCTACCTTTAGGCCTTGGAAACATGCAATATTTGTACTCTTTATTACTGTTCATATTCCCCTTTATAAAGATAAATAGATTGAAGTTCTTATCACAAAAGGGTCTTGGGTATTGATGTAGCCATGAAGAAGAAGTGCAAGTTAGGGGTAAGTTTCTTCCAATGTTCATGGAAGGCCAAGATAATTATACATGTAGGATCTAGCAAGGCAAGAAAACTATAAACACTCTTGTTGTAGCATATTTACATGAAAAATGAGCTTTTTGTGGCAGTCGACCATGACAGATGGTTACCACCTCATATGCCAAATTGTGAACCTCTATATAATAGCTATTTATTTGCTTCATTTAGCCTTCTATTTTAGGATAAAAAATAATTTGGGGTCCTTAATTATTGTTTTTAGATATGTTCTTATGCCTTCACTATGTCTTTTTGAGAGAATCATGTTTTGGAGATGTTTTTATCTTTTTGGAATGTGTATCCATCCTCATATGAAGACAAGGAAACTGTCAAATGTAATATTGGGCTCATAGATGTACTTTCTGATCTTTTGAGCAGTATGAAATATTAAGAAAAAGATTCGTCTAGCCTTGTAGAGAAAGTTATTTTCTTCTACGGTCGCTTCTATTAGCTTGTGGATTAGACTCACTTGTGGATTAGACTCACACAAAGGGGTACCTTTGAAAGCTTCCACTACAAAAGGACTACACTAGAATATTGTGGCTAGTATTCGAAAACATTGTAATGGAGGAAACTCATAGTAGGTTATATAAAGTTTTAAAAATATCACTGCAACCCACCTACACAAAATTTGTTGATATATTGTTCTCATGCATGTCTCTATATTTGACTATCTCTTCAAAAAGATCATGGCATCCAAGCATCTGCACAAAAGTTGTTAAAATAGTTTTTCCCATGCATGTCTCTATATTTGTGTAACTCTTCAAAGTATTTAATTTGAAGGTGATAATTATTGTGATTACTTGTTGAAAAATGGGTAATTCGTGGTCCAAAATCCTATTTTAAGACAAGCGGTATGAGAAACAACTTGAACAAGTCCAGTTCCAAATAGATTTGGATACAATCACTCTCAAGTAGATGATTACATTATAGATATTTAGAATGTCATTTCGGTATGGCTGAAAATGCTATTTGGTGCCGTTCTTATACCCATGGACTAGAAATTTCCAAACTTGTAGAAAAATGAAGTTATCAACATAGATCGTAGATGAGGTAGGCTTTAATAACAATTATCATTGTATGCTTGGAAAATACACTTCAATTACTTTGACTTCATCTTCTTTGTGTGCTCTCTTGTGTGTGTGTGTGTGTGAACACGCATTCATTCTTACTTAGTGGGCATTGATGATGTTACTAGGGACGTCATAATATTGAATCTATATGGAGTCATGTTTTTTATACTTTCCTTGATGCAATTTCGGTGTACTTATAATTACCTTGATTCTCACATTTAGGAGTATGTGTGTCCTTGGCTTCTCATGATACAAATGATTGCCATTAGTATGTGCGTGACTTCCATTTACATGATAGAACAAAATTGAGTGACTATTTCACATGAAATGTTTCAAGGTTTTGAGCACCTTCACATGTGTGATCTTGAATATCCACATAGGGAGCTATGTTTGTTGTTGTTCCAATTCTCATTCGCATTTCTATTTTCATTCATCTCTATTGTGGGAGTGTGACCCCCCAATGGATTCCATACTCAAAGAATCAAGCAAAGGTGGGTTTGTGCAAGTTATTGAGAGTCTAAAGAAATTATCCTATTTATATATAGTTGCTCCACTTATTTCACAAACTCTATTTCATCTAGCCAATTATTTTGGATGTTCATGGAGTTTAGTGATTTAAATATCTCCAAAATTCTCTTTCACTTAACTGCTCAATGAGTCACCTTTTATGTCGATGGAGAGTGGTCATCTAGATAGCTCCATCAGTTCTCTTTTAGATAGTTCTCTAGTGAGTAGTGAATCATCGAGTGCTTCTCTCCACGAGCCCATGGAAGTTTATAACGTAGTAATAGTCCTAAATGCTCCATTAGGGGACCTTTTGAAAGAAGAGAAGAGAACCGAAAATGCAAAAATTATGGAAGGTGGTTCAATAGAGATAAAGTAACAAATTTGGACAAATTTTCTAGATCCTTCAAGGTGTCTACCACAAAACCTCTCCAGTCCACCTATTTCTACCCAAGTGCTCCAGGTATACAATGTAATTAAAATATCTACCTACTCACATATCTGTTTTTTGGTGACATGTCTTGGTAATGGGCAACACTCACCCACCCTTATCTATTCGGCCCTTAGCTCTACATGAGAATTTAATTGCTTAATATAGAAGTAGAGAGCTTTGCAAAAACATTGTTCATTCATTTCAATCTCAAAAATCTATTAATGAGGGGATAATATGGTATTTGTTATCAGGCTACCATGATACAATTTTTGAAGATGCTCTCTCGAAATTGATTGGGCTTTGATGAGCAATCTAGAGGAAATTATATCGATGTAAGTGATTTATGTAAATTCATGTATTGTTTTGTTCTTTATTAGAGAGAGAGAAAGAGATAGAAAGAGAAAGGAAGAGAGAAACAAAAAGAGAGAGATAGAGATAGAGAGAGAGGAATGAAAGAGAAAGAGAAATGAAATTAATGTTTTTTAACATTTCATGTTGGTTTTAGAGCATACACACACATATACACACAGACTCACATGCATACATACACACACATGCATACTCATGCATATGCATGCATACATACACACATGCATATGCATACATACATACACACATGCATACACGCACATATACATACACACATATTCATATACACACTTTTCACACACACACATATATACATAGACACATACATATACACACACACACATTCAAATGCATACATACACACATGCATCTGCATGCATACATACACACATGTACATACACACACATATACATACACATGCATATGCATACATACATACACACACATATACATACATGCATGCACACACATATACATACATGCACATACGTAAACATATGCACACACATACACTTACATGTATATATACACACACAAAAGAGACACACGTATACACACACATAGACACACATACACGTACACACACATGTACATACACACATATACACATACACACACATACCCATACACACACATATACATACATACACATACTCATAGAGACACATAGTCACATACACATATATATATGCATGCGTATAGGATTAGGGTTTTGGGGTTTTACATACATACACACATGCATGCACATATATGCACATGTACACATACACATATATATGCACATTCATACATGCACATACACATACACACTCATCACATGCAAACATGCACACATACACACATATACATGTTTTAGGGTTAGAGTTTTAGGATTAGAGTTTTTGGATTTTACATACACATACACATGCATACACACATACACAAATATACACACATATATATACACATGCATACATGCACATATACATACACACACTTGTGACATATATATATACACATACACACATATTCATACACACTTTTTCACACATACACACATAGACGTGCACATAATACACACACACATACACACTCACATAAACACATACATACACATATATACATACATACATACACACATAAATTCACATAAACATACACGTACACACACATGTCACATATACATACACACATATACATTCTTTAGGATTAGGGTTTTATGATTTTACATACATACACATGCATACACATAGATACACACATACACACACATATACATACACACATGCACACATATACATCTTTTAGGGTTAGGGTTTTAGGGTCTTACTGGAATGCATACATATATATACACATACACACATATATAAATATACACATACACATTCACAAAGATAAAGTCACATACATATGCATTCACACACATGTCACATATACTTACACACATATACATATTTTAGGTTAAGGGTTTTACGATTAGGTTTTAGGGTTTACATACATACACACATGCATATACACATATACACACACACACACATCACATATACATACACACATGCATAAATATAAATGTTTTAGGATTAGGGTTTTAGTGGTAGTTACACACATGCATACATACATATACACATACACACATATATACATACATACACATATACATACAGATACATAAAGTCACATACACACACATGTCACAAATACATACACACATATACATGTTTTAGGGATAAAGTTTCAAGATTAGGGTTTTGCTACTTTGAAATTAAAATTAGTAGATATAATTCACTAAATGAAAAAACCAAGGTTCTAGGAAAAAAGTAGTACAAATATTTAAATATATCAAGAACTATGGTTCTATGATAAATATCAGCATACATAATTAAATATGAGAAGAGCGCGGGTTTTCAAATTAAAATAAATATATATAAATAAATATTTAAAAATAGGGCTATAGGTTTAATCTTACAAAATATAAATAAATATATAGAAGTTTTAAGATTTTGAAATTTTTAATACTATATAATTAAATATATAAGAATTTAGGGTTTTAAGATTAAAATTAGTATATATAACTAGATATATAAAGAACTAGGGTTCTATCACAAATATTAGTATACATAATTGAATAGGAAGAGAGCTAGGGTTTTCAAATTAAAATAAATATATAATTAAATATATAAAAAATAGAATTTTAAAGTTACTATTAATATATATAATCAAATATATACACAAATAGGGAAAAAAATAGTATATATAATCAAATGTACAAAATATTATATATTTAGATGTATAGATTTTTAGGGTTTTGAAATTTGTAGTACTATGTATAATTAGATATATAAGAGATTAAGGTTTTCAGATTAAAATTGGTATATATAAAATAGATATATAAAGATCTAGGGTTCTATGATAAATATTAGTATGAATATATATATAAAGCGAGGGGTTTTGAGTTAAACTAAAGATATATAATTAAATATGTAAGAAATAAGGTTCTATGTTTTTATTCTAATATATATAATCAAATAAATATAGAAAGTAGGAAACAAATAGTGTATATAATCAATTATACAAAATATTATGGTTTCAAGATTAAAACATAGTATATTTAATTAGATAAACAAATATTTTTGCTCTAGGACTGATACAAGTATAAATAATAAACTATATAGATTTTTTGGGTTTTGGAAGTTGTAGTACTATGTATAATTAAAGATATAAGAAATTAGGTTTTAAAGATTAAAATTCCTATATATAATAAGATATATAAAGAACTAGGGTTCTATGATAAATACTAGTATACATAATTAAATATGAAAAGAGCTAGGGTTTTGGAATTAAAATACATATAAATAATTAAATGTATAAAAAAAGGGTTTTAGGTTTAATATTAATATATGAAATCAAATATATATATATATATATATATTCACTTCACGGTTAATATAAGTAAACATAATTAATTATATAAATTACTAGGGTTTTGGAGTTTTTAGTACTATTTATAATTTAAAAGAATACAGAATTAGGGTTTTAAGATTAATTAAATATATAAGAAATTAGTTCTAAGTACTGTATGTAAGAAAATAGTTTTAAGTACTATATATAAGAAATTAATATACATAATTAAACGTGAAAAGATCTAAGGTTTTTAAATTAAAATAAATATATATAATTAAATATATAAAAAATAAGGTTTTAGGTTTTATATTAATATATATAATCAAATATTATATAAACTAGGATTTTAGGATAAATAATATAAAATATAATTAAGTAGAAAATATTAGGTTTTGAGGATTAAAATTAGTATATATAATTAAATATTCGTATATATAATTAAATATATATATAATTAAATATATAGATTACTATGGTTTTAGAATTTATAGTACGATGTATAATTAAATATATACAAAATTAGGGTTTTAAGATTATAGTTAGTATATATAATTAGATATATATAAAGAACTAGGATTCTCTCATAAATATTAGTAAACATAATTAAATATTAAAAGAGCTAGGGTTTTCAAATTAAAATAAATATATATAATTATGTATATAAAAAGTAAGGTTTTAGGTTTAATATTATATATAATTAATTAGAAACAAATACTATAAAAAATAGGCTTTAAAATTTAAAATTAGGGTTTGGGGATTAAAATTAGTATAAAGCTAAATATTAGTATGTATAATCAAGTGTAAAAAATAGTACTGTTTTAAAATTAATATAAGTATATATAATTAAATATATATCAACTACTAGGATTTTAGATTTTTTGCACTATGTATAATTAAATATATAAGAAATTAGGGTTATAGAACTAAGAGTAGCATATATAATGCGTTATACAAAATATTAGAGTTTGAGCATTAAAATTAGTATATATAATTAAACATTAGTATATATAATCGAATGTAAGAAATATTAAGGTTATAGGATTATAAAATAGTATATTTAATTAAATAAATATATACTCTTGCTCTAGGATATATAATTTGATTTATTATTATTATACAAAATTTAATATATTATTAGTATATAATTTAATATATAATAAATTAGGGTTTTTGGAAGAGGTACTTGTAATCAACTAAAGAAATTAGTGTTTTAGGATTAAAATAAGTAAATGTAATTTAATGTATTACATATTAAATGTCCTAACATCTCCACATGGCATGAGATGGCATCTTTGGATCCGAAGGAGAGAATGGCATGTCCTTGCACTCAATGCAAGTATCAAATATTTTGTAAACGATAGATTTGTATTGCAAATGTTTGAGAATATGGATCCTCTTATGCAAATCACCTACAAAACTTACAGTTCAAGTCGCACATTTCTATTGGTGAGTAGATCGACCATAGGACATTGCACCATCTACCTCTCCTGGTAGAAGAGAATGAAATGGGAGGTAGAAGGACAAGGTACTCACAATATAATAGAGAATGAACACATGGAAGAAATGCTGAAGGTGTTTTATGACATGGACGAAGATCACGCTGGTGGAGGCAACCTCATGGGTTCCATGGATACGACAAAATTTCCACGATCAGAAGCCGACAAAGAACATCAAAAAATGCGAAGACTAACTCGTTTACCACTCTACAATGGGGAAAAGATATTTGTTCTACATGCATCACTTGTGATGCTCGATCTTCAATCCATTTATGGATGGTCAAATAGTAGTCTCTCTGAATTGTTCAGGTAAATTGGATTCGAAATAAAATTTCATTGTTGCATCAAAATAAGTTTATTTACTAATATTGTTGTAATTGCTTATCCCTTGCACGATTTTGAAAGATTAGTTTTTGCGAGATGGTAATGACATACCTCCAACACAAGGAGATGCAAAGAAGCTTATATAATCCATGGGTATGGACCACACCAAGATTCATGCTTGTGTAGCTGATTGACTTCTCTTTTGCAACAAGTATGAGCACCTCCACCATATGTCCAAAGTGTGGAGCAAAATGATTTAGAGAAGACCTTGTTTTAGAGCATGATGGGAGATAGTCCACCATTCACTCCACATTCCATGACAGAGGAGTAGTTTTTAGAGTTCATATCTCAAGCGCCTCCCAATCATCAGGCCACCACCTCATAGTATTCGATCTCTCATGGGAGTACTCCCACCGGTAGCACTCCCTTTCATTGGAATACTCCCATTGACAGCACTTGGTTTGCCAAGACTACTCCTGCCCACGACACTCCCTTTTGTAGGACTACTCCTACTGGCGGCACTTTTGCACCACAGTTTTGTATTTGGTTCATGTATGATAGTGGTTTGTAACATTTTCTATCTTTCTCATATACGATAGTGGTCTGCCACATTTTGTATTTGGCTCATATATGGTAGTGATTTGCCACAATTTTTGTACATGCTTCATTTATGGAATATCTCTTTTGTACATGGTTCAAAGTTTATTCTCCTACATATCTCTTTTATGTTCGACAATGTGTTTTGCTTTATCAAATCTTGTTTTGGTTGTTGGTCATCTAAACCCTGAATTGGAAACCAATAGAGTATATATCATGACATGTACTTACTTTTTTTTCGTAGAATGTATTTTCCTTTGCTACACAACAACATTATCATGTTTTTGCAGCAAGAGACACTACACTCTACCTAAAAACAAAATTTGCAAATATGGTCATCGGTATATGCTTTGGTATGAGCATTTGTATGCCGAGGGCCATATTGATGCGTATACTGACAATTTAGCCCACAGATATACTATCACGTATACTATTGATTTTTATACTCACACTTGTACTAACGCTTATACCATTGGTATGGAGGTCAATACCGACGTGTATACTGATGAAAAATACTAGTGTTTATACCAGTGTTTAAGACATATCGATGCTTATATAAACACCCATACCAACACTTATAGCGACATTATCATACCGATGCTTATATCGATGCCACGGCCTAATTCCCCATGTGTAGTTGCGTGGGTATAAGGGTGGCTATAAGGCTCATATCTTGTAGTGGTTGTTGTAGAGGCCTCTACACTTAAAATAGAGTTTGCTAATCTTGTTTCTGATGGAGAATGGGCATTTAATATTGTATGGAGCTATGAACCATGTTCTCATGAGTAGTGTATATCTATAGTGGACTCAAATTTTTGGTACTTTGATAGTGGGACAACCAAACATATTACCTCACAATGTAGTTTCTTTATTTCACTTGAGCATGCCCCTACAAGGAATATTATCTCATGCACTAACAACTCCTCTCATCCTATAAAGGGAGTCGGTAAGATCATTTTGACTACTACTGATGATAGTTCTTTCACATTGTAAAATGCTTTGTATGTACTAGGGATAATGAAAAATATGTTGTCACTTTAAACATTATCCGAGATTGGCTTGTTTTCAAATTTATGGATGATAGATGTATAGCTCATGATTTTCCCAAATGGAAATGTTACTATTATTTCTGGCATTTTATGGCGTAGGTTGTATAAGCTCATAGAGCATGGAAATTATGTGAATGATTCAACATGTGTAGTTCAAAATTCTAAAGCTATCTTAGATGCATAGATTTTTCATGCATGCTTTCTTCATTTGAATTTTTCTATTTTGTTATGCCTGTAGAAATCTGAAATGGTGTCGTGTTTGCCCAAACTTGAGGGACCTTGTAAAAATCTATGTCAAGGTTGTATTTTGGGAAAAATGCAGCATTCGGGCTTCCAAAAAGATGGTTCGGTTTTAGCTGCTCATAAATTATAGCTTCTTCATAGTGATTTCTATGGTCCTATGTAGACACCTTCCTTAGGGAACTACCTTTACTTAGGAATTCATGGTTGTATCTATTGAAAGAAAAGTCTAAAGTGTTTACGTGCTTCAAACAATTTTTGGTTATGGCCGAAATTCTAACAGCTAGCAAATTTTCCATCCTCCATTTTGATCGCGGGGGAGTACATGTCTTCTATTTTTAATGCATTTCTAGTTGAGCATGTTATAAACATTAGTGTATAGTGTTGCATACACCTCAACAAAATGGAGTTGCTGAAAGAAAGGATAGGTTGCTCATGGAGATGGCAAGGTGTATGTCAAAATTGAGGTTTTACAACATAACTTATGGCATGAGGCTATTATGTGCACAGTATAGGTATTGACCAAGTGTCCCACCAAAGCACTATAATCTATCACTTGGTATGAGTCTCAACATGGTTGCAATTTATCTATTGCTCATTTGCATGTCTTTGGTTGCCTAGCATATGCATTAGTGTTGTTGGAGTTAGACGTCTGCAAGAGCACGCAAACAAAACAAGCAAGAAGAAGAACCTTGGAGCACAACACATAATACTGAATGTATTACCACTAGAGTGTACAATGATAAGTAACCCGTTAGGGCTATAGGCATATATACAAGCCGGAGGGAGAAAACCTCCTAAAGATGGAAAAAAGAACCCCGGTGGTCCTAGTATGTCCACACACATCAATACCTAAATATATCAACAAATGCCCCCTAGGAATGATTCGGTGAACAAGGAGCTTGCACTCATGTATAAGGAAGTGTTAAGCTATGTGGAATCAAATTAAAAAAGGAAGTAAGCCCAAAGCTTTGCGAAAAGCTTTAAAATTCTCCCTAGGCAAAGCCTTCATGAAAAGGTCGGCAATGTTCTCCTACATGGGCATATATGCTCCAGTAGAGAACCTCTCCCTCACATAATGATAATGCACCTCAATATGATTAGTGCAAGCATGAAACACATGGTTGCTTGCAACTACCAATGTGCTCTGACTGTTAGTGAAGATGGTGGTGGTAGAAGACTGACCACCACCCAAATCAACCATAAGGCGTCTAAGCCACACACACTCAATAGTCGTTGTGAAAGCTACCCTATACTCAGCCTCACAACTAGAAGTGGCCATAGTAGGCTGCTTCTTGCTCAGCCAACATATGCATGAGCCATCAAGCATGAAGCAAAAACCACTAGTGGACACATGAGTGTCATAGCAATTAGCCTAATCAGAGTCAGATAAAGCATGCAAATCTGGCGGTAGTGATCCCCCTTGGGATAAAACAACCCAAGTAGCCGAGTACCACTCAAGTAGCGAAAGATGTGCCTAACCGCGTGCCAATGCTTGACACCTTGGCAATGCCTAAACCTGCTCATCTCTGAGATAGCAAACTGAATATATGGTCGAGTAATGCATAAGTAAATCAAGCATCCAACAGCCTGCTGATAGAGAACAGTATTAAATGCAGCTTGAGCATCATGAAGACTCAATCCTAAACCTGTCTCCATAGGAGTGGCAACATCTTTATAGTCTTCAAGGCCAAAACGCTACAATAATGTGTCAATATATTTCATTGGACACAAAGACATTCCATCATCAACTTGCATAAACTAAATGCCCAAATAATGATGCAAATGCCCCAAATCAGACATCTCAAATGAGGGATGAAAATCAGCTATAAAATCAGCAATATGCTTCTCATGAGAACTAGTGAGCAGCATGTCATCAATATAACAATGATCAGAAGACATCATCAACACGCCAGGTTCTTTCAGTTGGACTATTCTCAAAACCATGTGCAATCACATAGGCATGCATCTTTTTAAACCAAGCAGCTTGTGCTTGCTTTAAGCAATATAATGCCTTCTTTAACCTACACACCTGGTTTTCATGCCCTTTCTACACAAAAGCCATGGGGCTCAAAAACATACACTTCTTCATGTAAGTCACCATTCAAAAATGGTGTCTTACTATCCAACTGATGTACATTCCAACCATGATGAGTTGTAAGTGCACAGATGCTACGAAGAGTAGTCATTCGGCACGTAGGTGCAAAGGTTTCATCAAAATCAATGCCTCTTTCTTGCACATAACCCTTTGGAACAAGCCTAGCCTTATGCCTGTCAACTATTCCATCATGTTTATGCTTTAGCTTGTATATGCACTTAGTGCCAATGGTCTTTTTTGCCAAGTGGCAAGTCACATAAAGACAAGGAACCATTTTTCATGATAGTATCATATTTAGATTGCATTGTATCCATCCAATGTTCAAAATTTTACTGCTTCATCAAACGAAACAGGCTAAGTCTAATCACAAAGACTAGAGGTAGCCATAGAACAGCAATTTGATGTAAAAGACGCACTATGAGAGTCTAAACAAGTACGATATGATAGAGATGCATCTAATTTGCTATCACACAAAGTTTGCACTAGCCATTTTGGATAGTTTGTGCCTCCTCAATATCAGCTCTCTCATCAACAAGTGCATCATGCAAATCTGCATTAGAAATGGAATGATTTGCACCATACATGAAGCCTATAAAGGTTGTGAAGTTGCCTCATTAGGACCAACACTAGACTGTCCACCTGTAAAAAAAAAGCAACAAAGTATCATACATGTCTTTGGAGCTAACAGATGACTCTTTCGTACATGAAAGTAAAGGCTAAATAGAGTATCTTCCACAAAAACAACATCACGGCTAACCAAAATGGGTTTAATTTGTGGATGATACAAACGATAGCCTTTCCTTTCAGAACTATACCCAACTAAAATACATTTTACTACAATTTCCTATGATGTTGTTCAGGCACTAATGCATATGCCAGACAACCAAAAACACGCAGATGAGCAACAAATAGCTTGCGACCATGCCAAGCCTCAAATGGAGTGATAGACTACAGTGCTTTAGTTGGACACATGTTAAGTACATATGTTGCACACATGACAACCTCAAGCTAGAAACTATGGTAAAGCCTAACTCTTGACCATACACCTCGCCATCTCCATGAGTGACTTATTCTTCCATTCAGCAACTCCACTCTATTTATACGGCATTGCACATTGATGTTTTATCCCACGTTCAACCAAAAATGCATTAAATTCAAAAGACATATATGCCCCCCCTCGATCACAATGGAGGGTGCCCATTTTACATGCTGATAGATTTTAAGCCAAAACCAAAAACTCTTTGAAGCACATAAACACTTTGGACTTTTATTTTAGAGGATATACCCATGCATGCCTAGAAAAATCATCTATGAAAGTCAGGAAGTAAAGATAGTTCCCAAAAGAGGGTGTCTACAAAGGACCACAGACATCACTATGAACAAGCTGTAATCTCTTAGTAGCTTGAACTGAACCATCTTTTGGAAATGAGGAACGTTGCATTTTGCCCAAAATACAGCCTTCACATACATGTCTGTCGGGTGCCTCAAGTTTTGGCCCCTTTATCTGAGACTATGAAGCCAAGAAATTCAACTAATGTCATGGCAAACTCGCATCATTTCCGATTTCTGCAGGCATAACAAACTAGCAAAATTTAGATGACCAAAGCATGCATGCCAAAGCTCTGCATCTCAAATAGCCTGAGAATCATGTAGTGCACATGCCAAATCATTCATAGATTGACATCATTTCCGATTTCTGCAGGCATAACAAACTAGCAAAATTTAGATGACCAAAGCATGCATGCCAAAGCTCTGCATCTCGAATAGCCTGAGAATCATGTAGTGCACATGCCAAATCATTCATAGAATATTCATATTCTATGAGCTTATACAACCCTTGAAATAAAATGCTAGAAGTAATAATCACATTGCCATTTGACAGATCATGAACTGTTCATCTATCATCAACAAATTTCACAACCAAACCAATCTTGGCTAATGCAGAAACTTATAACAGTTTTTTCTTGATCCTTGGTACAAATAAAGCATCCGACCAAGTGAAAGAACTACCATCAGCAGTACTCAGAATGATCTTGCTAACTCCCATGATAGAATAAGAGGAGTTGTTGGTGCTTGTGATAGTATTCCCCGTAGGGGTAGGCTCAAGTGAAGTGAAGAAACTGTGCTCTGAGATAATATGTTTGGTTGCTCCACTATCAAAATACCAAACATATGAGTCTACTCCAGACATAGACTGCTCATGAGAAGATGGGTCAAAACTACAAATAGTAGTAAATGCCCATTCTTCATTCTACACAAGATTAGCAAACTCTGATTTTGGTGTAGAGGCCTTTGCAACAACCACTCTAGCCTCTTTCTTCTTTGCCTCTTTAGCAACCATTTTTTAATAGCTCTTAATGACATGATCACTCGCTTTAGAGTATTCCAAAACATTTTCTACTTTTTTTATTTCTTCTCATCTTTTTCTTCCTTCTTTGAATGTGTAGCATTTGCGGATTTTTGCTTATTAGTAGAGCTCCATTTACCTTTGACCTTCTGACTAGCTAGGAAAGCTTGATCTGCAACACGCATAATGGACATGTTCTACCTAGACTGATCTTCTTGCAGCAAAACAGAGACCAACTCCTCAAATGACAAGCCATTTGGATTGCCTTTCAACATCAAACGAAGAGTAGAAGAAAAACTCTAATATGAGGAAGACCATTCAGAACGCTGTGTACAAGTGATCTATCTAGTATAACTTCATCAACAAAAATCAACTGCTCCTTCAAGTCTTTGATCTTTGTTAGAAAACTATCCATAGAATCACCTTCATTCATATGCTCACTCTCCAATTGTTTTTGGAGGTATACAACACGAGCCTCATTCCTAGCCTGGTACAATGTGGTAAGTGTATCCCAAGCATCCTTAGCTATTCTACAAGAGCAAATGTGAGGAATAATGGCACGTTTGATAGACATGGATATCAATGCATGTGCTTGAGCATCTCTACCATCCCAACGAATTTGCTCTATACTAGGTGCAGTAGAAATCATAGCACAAACAGGAATCTGAAGAATATTAGCACCTTCAACACCATCTGTATCAGCTTCAATACCTGTATTTGTAGGTGTAATAGGACGTTTCTCATCACCCTACACAATCTTCCATAGTCCTCTTGCAACCAATACATGTCGCATCATATAAGCCCACTATGAGTAATTGGTATTGTTCAACTTATCCTCAACAACCAACATACCGAATACATCATTGCTTTCAACCATGGCCACTGACAAAAATACCCAGATGCAGAAAAATGATTGTGTCTAAAACCATTGAACAAAACTGCCCTGACAAGTTCAGCTACACCTGTAGTAGGCTTCGAGACGCTTATACTCGCAAACCAAAACATGTATATATCTTTGGCACAAAAAGATGAAATAGCCTACATAAGAACTATGATAGTGCATTCGGAGGTAAAAACGAGCTTAGATCCTGGTTTTGGAACCACACAACAAAGCTGTTTTGATCTCCTAATAACCCTGAGTATGCTCACCAAATTTTGTGCAATTCTAAGAGTGTTACTGGAGGGGTGTCGATGATGCCCTAGATGAAGCGGCGACCTGCTCTAATACCAATTGTTGGAGTTAGACATCTACGGGAGCATGCAAACAGCACAAGGAAGAAGAAGAAGCTTGGAGAACAACACACAATGCTGAATGTATTACCACTAGAATGTACAAAGATAAGTAACTTGTTTGGGCTATAGAAGTATATACAAGGTGGGGGAAAAAACATCCTAAAGAGGGAAAAAAGTGCCCCGGCAATCCTAGTGTGTTCACACACATCACTACCTAAATATATCAACAAGTGTTTGAACAATAACACAGGAATTTGATAAATTAATGAAATGGATTTTTGTGTTGCCTCTAGTATCTGTGATGAGAATGAGTTAGTTTCTTTTGATGAAGCATAAAAATTTAAAAAAATGGATGGTTGTTATGCAATTAGAATATGATGCAATTATGGAGAATGGTACGTGGGCTTTATGTGAATCACATCTAGTCAAAAAAGACCATTGGCACTAAATGGGTGGTCAAGCATTGGCAAGTGTTTAAGCAAATCCTTTACTACTTCAATGGTACCCAATTACTTGGATTGTTTTGTCCCAAGGGGGATCGTTAGCGCTAGATTTACATGCATTTTCTCACTCACATCGGGTTGTTGTCTATGACATTCATGTGTCCACTAGTGGTTTTTGCTTCATGCTTGCTAGCTCATGAAGATCTTGGTTGAGCAAGAAAAATCCTACTTTGACAACATCTAGTTGTGAGGTAGAGTATATGGTAGCTTTCACTAGGGCTATTGAGTGTGTGTGGCTCAATGCCTTTTCGCTCATTTGGGTGTTGGTTAGTCTTCTATCACCACCATTTTCACTGATAGTCATAGCGCATTGGTAGTTCCAAGAAAGCCTATGTTCCATGCTCACACAAAGCAAAGTGAGGTACACTATCATTATGTTAGGGAAAGGTTCTCTACTAGAGAGATCAATTTGGTATATGTTCCCAAATAGGATAACATTGCATATCTTTTCATAAAGGCTCTAGCTAGGGAGAAGTTGGAAGCTTTCTACAAAGATTTGGGCTTACTTCCTTTTGTGGATTGATCATTTTCCACATAGCTCGGCACTTCCTTATACATGAATGTCTGCTCCTTATTCACCATGTCATTCACATGGGGAATTTGTTGATATACCTTAGTAGTGATGTGTGTGAGCATACTTAGCACAACCCGAACAATTTTTCTCCTCTTTAGGAAGTTTTTGTCTTATGCTTCTATATATGATTATAACCTTAATGGGTTAATTATCTTCGTATAATCACTTGGTAATTCATTCAGTTTCCTATCATGCTCAAGCTTCCTCTTATTCCTTGTGGTGTTCATGTGCTTATGTAGACCTCAAACTCCAACAATAAATACATTGCATTCATGCATACACACATACATGCATAGTTACATACATAAATATATATATATATATATATATATATATATATATATATATATATATATATATATATATATATATATATATATATATATATATATATATATATATATATATATATATATATATATATATATATATACATACATACATACAATATTTACATACATAAATACATTATGTACATATTTCTATCACTTATGGAATTTTAAATTTTTGTGCTTTGTGTTTTGAAATAGTAGTTGAAGGTTTGTTAGGGTGTGGACGTATTCGGATGTATCTAGATACAAATAACAAAAATCCTATTCTCCATATATTTTGTAAATAAAAGACCCACTTAGAGGGTTGTTTCTAGACATTTATAAAAATATTAGTTGAGATAAAGATCATTGTAGAATGGAACTTTTTTATCATAAAAGAATAAGACTCATTGTAAAAATCAACATTTTACTCACATGCTCGATTTTCAAAGCACTACCCTCTTTGTAACTCTATATTTGGATGTAGTAAGAAACTATAAATACATGCACTTTGGAGACTCCTCCAATAGAGTGCGTGGGGGATTACACCCAATGCTGTGTACTATCTTCTCTACTACACATTTCTATTTCGTTGTGTTTTCAAATTTTGTACTCTCTATATACACATGTCCATAAGATCCTACAAAACATACATACGTAAATACATACATAGAGACATACATACATACACTCATACATACATACATACATACATACATACACACATGCATACACACATACATACATACATGTTTACATATACATACATACATCATGAGCATACACACATAAATAAGAACATATATGAATACATTGAATATATAGATACATAAATACTTAGTTTGATAGACATCTCTTTTGGCATCTTCAGATGCAATGTACTGTGTCTCTCATTTATGTCATTGTGTCTCTCATTTATGTCATTACTAGCTGACATACCTCCTTTTCTGCATCATATAGATGTAATGTATTTTCTACCATTTTATACATGAGGTATTGTCTTCCATTTCTAGTATTCTCAGCTTTAGGTTACATGTATGCAGTTTATATAAGATTATGGTTATAAATTTGATGTTGAGAAAATGGTTATGCAAGTTATGGTTATGATGTTACTTTAATATATCATTATGCAAGTTATGGTTATGATGTTACTTTAATATATAATAGTATGATGTTATTGTACAAGAATATATAATTTTATGGTTATGATGTTATTGCAGGTCATGTAGATCATGGTTATGCGATATTTTTTTTATTATGCTTAAATAGGCTCACGTTGTAAAGCTTTATTCATGTACAAGCCTGCATGATTATGATTACATAAGCTCATGTTTTTATGACATGCATAAAGTTATGGTTGTGATGCTATTGTAGTTCATGCGCGTTATGCTTATACGTTTACTATCACGACTATGCTAGCTATGCAAGTTCATATTGTATAGGTATATGCATGCACAGGCCAAAATGATTATGATTATGTTAGTTCATGTTCTACACTCATGAACAAGTTAACGGTTATGTTGTTATTCTACTTCATGCAAGGTATGGTTATGTTATTAGTTGTTATGATTATGGCTATGTAGCTTCATCCTGTATAGGCATGCTCAAGTTTATGGTTTTGATGCTATTTTGCTTCTTGCAAGTTATACTTATGTTACTATAGTTATGATTATGGTTATGCACATTCATATTGTATAGACATGTGCATAAACGTGCTATCATAAGTATGCAGAGGCATGGGAAAATCTTTAATTCTTGAATTTCTTTTCAGTTTTGACATGCATACTGATAGATATTATTTGTTATGATAATGGCTATGTAACTTCACCTTGTATAGGCATGCTCAAGTTTATGGCTCTGATGCTATTTTTCTTCTTGCAAGTTATGGTGATGTTTTTTTTTCATTTTTGACATGCATACTGATAGATATTATTTGGTATGATTATGGCTAGGTAGCTTCATCTTGTATAGGCATGCTCAGGTGAGAGCTCTGATGCTATTTTTCTTCTTGCAAGTTATGATCATGTTATTACTGTTATGATTATGGTTATGCACATTCATGTTGTATAGACGTGTGCATCCTCGTACTATCATAAGTATGCAGAGGCATGGGAGCATCTCTCATTCTTACTTTGTTTTTTTTTTTCATTTTTGACATGTATACTGATAGATATAGCGATACAATTTGTTTCTTTTCTTTCTAATGATTAATTTCTCATGTTTCATTCTGACGTGCATATGGACTATTATTTCAACCAGTATCACCATGGACATGTGAAAATATTGCTGATGTAGTTTTAAATTCACAGAACCACTAGTACACCAGATAGAATTGTCAAATTCCCATGCCTCTTTAGACACATATTGTGACGCCCATATGTTTTTGTATCGATAGCAAATAAAGCACACATAAAAAAGTTCGATTCTATTGTAATGATTTCGGAGGGTACATATCCATATATGTTTTCCCATAATAGGAACAATACAAGTGTGGATCGGGAGAAAGTCGTCGAGCTAGAGCTCATACATGTAGCTTTCTAGACCAATAGAGAGCCTCACATGTGCATGTGCATGCATTAAAAGGGAGAGCCAAACAATGCATGGCACACACACATGTAGAAGCCCAGATGGGATATAAGTAAGATAAATGCATATATAATGTGTTGGAGACATTTATTTATGTAAGATAGGTAGTATGGACGAAAATGTGCAATCTGTCCTTCATCACCTTGTGCCCATAAGTGGGGGATAGAGAGAGAGAGAGTGTTGGAGACATTTATTTATGTAAGATAGGTAGTATAGACGAAAATGTGCAGTCTCTCCTTCATCACCTTTGTGCCCATAAGTGGGGATAGAGAGAGAAGCACCATATTCTTCTCTCTTTTATTCAATTAATATGCATATATATATATAGAACATGACAGGCAAATTATCAATCTCAACCTATCATTTGATAGGAAGTAAAAAAAAGAAAAAAAAAATCATCCGTTTTTAACAGGCATGGAAAATGGCCTTTGAGAGTGAAAATGCCCTTCAAATTTAGTGAGGTCTAAGACAAACAGCTTTTTAGCCGTTCCCTTGTGTCATAAGGTCTAATAGATCACTTTATAACACTCGCATCACTTTTTGATTATTTGATTTAATCAGTTCAACAATAGAAGTCATGAAGATGTTACTTTTCGAAGTTGCAACTTGCAATTCTTTGGTTTTGGAACTTCCATGCTGACCTGGCAACTTCCAAGCCAATGACTCATAACCTTCATTCAGTTTTCAACGCCTGTCAGCCGAGAAAAGTGAAAATCATCTTTCTTTTGCTTTCAGGTCCATTGACTCCTGAAAAGGATTTGACACGTCCCGACTCCCTTAGTTACTTGCTGGTCACGTTCTACAGACTTTACTTGGTGGTCACCATTCGCACACTGCACTTGTTTATTGCACAACCTCGAGTCCCCGCTGATTCGTCGTTGCCGTGGAAAACAGTCAATGGCGATGCTCCGGTAACATCGTCATGCATGACGACTCCATCATTTTTCTGGGCTTGGGCATCAAGTTCCAAATTCAGGAACTGCGCATTTTATAAACGGAGGGATAAAAGAACTAGACACAGATCTGAGATCAATCGCATATGCACATAACAGTCTTAAGTTTTAACCTTCGGCACAGAGAGAGAGAGAGAGAGAGAGATATGTGTCCGACAGAGGCCACCGTATCCTCGCTGCTGTCTCCTTCCATTGTGGAAGATGAACCACGTTGGCTCAAACAAGCATTCAGAATACTTGATGCAGACGGAGATGGAAGCATTGGTGGTAGCGATCTCAACGCCTTTTCTTGCGGCTGCCTCCGAAGGGACCTCAGCAACGAAGACATAATATCCATGATTGCCGAGGTCGATAACAACGGAGATGGAGCCGTCGACTTCCATAGTTTTCATGGACTGCTCTCCGTTTCATCTCCATCTGTCGTTTCGAGCACATTCCTCCGAGCGCAACGGCAGAGAACAGAACGGGCGGTGCTTCGCCACATTTTTGATGTGCTTGATGTGAATCAGGACGGTCTGTTGAGCCGTGCCGATCTTGGTGCTGTCATGGCAAAAATTTGCTACCCGTTTTCGGAGCAGGAACTCCAAGAAATGCTCGACGTGGCCCCCGAGGCTCGTACCTCTGCGGCCATTGACTTTGAAGCATATCTGAAGATAATGGACTCCCTTGTATTATGAAGGAAACATGGCCGATGGCCACGATTCAACTGCACACGATCCTCTTACGACATCCATGGCTAACGTACACGATCCTCTTACGACGTCCATGGTTAACGTACAGAGAAAGTTTCCTGCGATAAGCGACCTGACATTTCTGATTCTATATCGAAAGCTTTCTGCTAATCATCATTTCAATATTTGTGGTACTGTATCGAAAGCTTCTGTTAATCAGCACTTCCAGATTTCTGTTACTTTATCGAAAGCTTTCTGTTAGTTAAAGAAATATTTCTATTGCTGATTAACTCACTCCAGTAATGGCGTTGATTATAAGGTCCATGATCTGAATCGGTCTGTTTCTATCGCTAAATCTATCTGTCTGCCTCCGAAATATATCTTACTAATCGCTTTAATTTACGGCATTTACTTTACTGCAATTACTTGGTCCCTATGATAGTAATACGATGATGATGGTTGTATGAAAGCTTTGTCATTCCAGTCTTGAAGGACGCCTTATCCCGTTTTGGTGGAAATAAACCTGTTGTATGACCTCATTGCTCGGTTAATTTCATTTTGCAGACATTAATGGAGGTAACTGATGTTATGACCTCATGGAAAATTTGTTTCACTTTGCAAATCTTTGATTTGAATTTTTTTAATAAAAGGGAGTTCTGCAATGCCTACTCTCCCTGACTTTAATTAAATAAAAGAAGAACACGAGTGAATAGGACTAGTGCCCTTGGGACCCCCAACTTCCACAACTCAGGGCAACACTAACACATCAAGAAGTCATACCTTCGTGGTAGACCTTAGCTTACATGAAGTTATAGAGATTCAAATCTTTGATTTGATTAGAGATTCATAATGTAAGCTGTTTGAATGGGTTAAATACTATGTGGATTTTCTCTTCATCCATACAATGTTTCAATCTGCTGACTACTACGGCATGCACTTCAACTGTCTAAACACTGGACTTCTATTCCAGTACTTGGCCAGACTACCGTGCTTCAACCAGAAAGTATGTCCTTTTCATTGCTTAGAATAATTCTAGTTTTTCCGTAGCGATATCCTGCACAGAATGATGTTCACAGAACTCATCAACTGGAATGTGCACTCCATTTATTTTGCCAACGTAACATAAAAGAATGTGTATCTTTTTCCTTGTAATTTCCATGGTTAACGTACAGAGAAAGTTTCCTGCGATAAGCGACCTGACATTTCTGAGTCGATATCGAAAGCTTTCTGCTAATCATCATTTCAACATTTGTGGTACTGTATCGAAAGCTTTCTGTTAATCAGCACATCCACATTTCTGCTGTTGCTGATTAACTCACTCGAGTTAAAGAAATATTTCTATTGCTGATTAACTCACTCGAGTAATGGCGCTGAATAAAAGATCTATGATCTGAATTGGTCTGTTTCTATCGATAAATGTATCCGTATGCCTCCGAAATATATCTCACTAATCGCTTTAATTTACGGCATTTACTTTACTCAATTACTTGGTCCCTATGATAGTAATACGATGATGATGGTTGTATGAAAGCTTTGTCATCCCAGTCTTGAAGGACGCCTCATCCCATTTTGGTGGAGATAAACCTGTTGTATGACCTCATTGCTCGGTTAATTTCATTTTGCAGACATTAATGGAGGTAACCTGATGTTATGATCTCATGGAAGATTTGTTTCACTTTGCAAATCTTTGATTTGATTAGAGATTCATAATGTACGCTGTTTGAATGGGTTAAATATTATGTGGATTATCTCTTCATCCATACAATGTTTCAATCTGCTGACTACTACGGCATGCACTTCAACTGTCTAAACACTGGACTTCTATTCCAGTACTTGGCCCTCAACCAGAAAGTATGTTTTTTTCATTGCTTAGAATAACTCTAGTTTTTCCGTAGCGACATCCTGCACAGAATGATGTTGACTCCATTTATTTTGTCAGCGTAACATAAAAGAATGTGTATCTTTTTCCTTGTAAGGAAATCTTGAAGAATCCAGGCGTCCAGAATCCAGATCATCCTAGTAACAACAGAATAGGACAGGAATGGTCAAGATCCTTCGTGCAAAAAGTTGCAGCTTCTGCACCATGGGTTTCAATACTATTTTGAAGTTTTACTACGACAGGATATCCTATTACCGCTGCAGGTGTTCAATGCATAACCATTGGTGGTGATACACGCACCGATGTAAACCATGAGAAAATGTGTTGTTTTATGGGCCTGAAGGCCACTTACGCAAATGGCAGAAACTTAAGGGGAAAATAGAAAGGAAGGATGACTAAACACCTAAATGTACAGTGGTAGTAGCCTTCAATTATCTATTTGGTATGGGCATTAGTTCTAAAATGCAAATCTCTCTCTCTCTCTCTCTGTATGTGTGTGTATATATATGTATATATATATATATATATATATATATATATATATATATATATATATATATATATATATATATATATATATATATATATATATATATATATATATATATATATATATATATATATATATATATATATATATACATATACATATACATATATAATCTTTATTGAAAGAAAAATCTCTAGTTACAAATAAAGTTTTTGTTTCTGTAAGTGGTTCTCCAACTACATATACATATGCAAATCTGTATAGGCATTGGTAAGGAGTGTTAGGGACATTTGGCAAGCAATGCACTACTAAAAATGTTTACTTTAAACTTCATTTGGATGGTTAAGATTAGGAGATTAATGAGAATGAGGCATTAAGGCTCCAACATTGTACAAATATGCTCTTTTGTGAATGAGACCTCTTTCCCATCTCCATTCAGGTTTTTCATGACGTCCATTTATGTTCATAATTGAATTAGTTTCAATTGAGTTAGCATGTCCTTCTCGATTCTTCTTACGTGAATGGCTACCATCTCCTTCAAAATTGCCGCTGTCTACTATAGCGAGTTCTTCTCTGCCGTTCTTTTGTCTGTTCTGATGCTACGCTGATGCTTCAATGCGCATGCCGTGCTGTTTTTCTCATCCCCAATTAGTGCTCCTCCAGTATGCTCTTGTTTGTGTCGTGCTTTTTAAGTCTGCTTGGACGTCTTCCGGCCGTGACGGCGTTGTGTATTTTGCTGTGCTGCTGCAACAAATGTTGTTCTTTTTTGTGTTGAACTCCACCGCTCTTTCTGGCATCCAGCTCTGCCTTTGAATGCTTGTTTGAACTCAACTCAAACATGTTCTGCAATCTGCAGTACGGTGCTTCAAGTCCCAATAGTCTAACTAATGATATGGACAAGTATTTGTAACAACAAGTGGAATTTTGGCCTTTTGGTGGTTCTTTGGTGTTGTGCAATAATTTGACCTATTAAGTCTATGCTATGTGGTACGACCGATAGCATCGCTTGAAGTTGTCTCCATTGCCTTGAGGTTGATGCTTTCTTTTACGCAGAGTGCAGGCTCATATGGACGCTCTCATGCGTTTGAGGTGGTATCAAGGAACTGTCCTTGAATGTGTGGCTATCATGTGGAGATGGATTGAAATGATAGGAATCACGTCTTTGTCAGATGTTACCTATATGTATCCCTTCTTCATCAAGTCATTGAGCCTGTAAATGGTCTTCATTTAAGTTTCCATTATGTTGAGAAATTGTGTCTATCAATGGATTGTAGTGATTCAGGTCCCTAGGGCGTGCCAAGTGTTACAGCTTGCGAAGCGATGTATTATGAAAAATATTCACTCTAAGATCCATTTGGATGGTAGCTAGCGATTATTGTGAAAAATCTTCACTCTAAGATCCCTTTGGATGGTAGCTAGTAGAGAATAGTCGGAATGGGCCTTAAGCCACAAAATTGTGTAAATATGATCGTTCGTTAATGATAAAATTGCGATTCCGTTTAGCATCTCTTTCTTGATTCTTATAATGATTGTGTCCACGGCAGTATGAGTGGTTCTTTACCGCCTCTTCCTCTCTTTCCCTCACTACGTGCGAATGGAGGCTACCATCTCCTTTCAGCAAGAGGCCCCCCACACTATGGGAACATGCAATATTACAACTACCTTTGAGGACTCATGCACAAGTACGTTCATGTCCAGGTACGAGTCATACTATGCCTATCCTCATATGGGATGTAAAATATATGTAAAAATAGAAACATACACATACAGCTTAGATGTTTACTTCTTTTGTAGTACATTTACTCTTTGATTCGTATAGAAATGAAATACACACATACACGCACTCCAATCTAGGTCCATGTGGACGGGCAAGGGGTCATCCCATCAGATACTACACGTAGATGGAGATGCTCATAGAGATAGACATATCAAACCTCGAGTAGGAGTTGAACTGAACCAACTACCTATGATTTTAAGGGAGAAACAAATACACATACAATCAATAACTTATGGTACCCATTCCCTGTAGATTCCACATATTCTCCGCATAATTGTCTTTTGATTTCCATATTACAAACATCTTCTTAGTAAATCTATCTTTTGATTTCCATGTCATAAAAACATTGCTAGTATATTTCCCATTTGGTTTTCATTATTGTGGATGAATATAAAAAACATGATTTCATAATGAACAGCATATTCTTGGACAACTATTAGACCTTGTGCACCATCTCTAGGTTGTTGGAGTTTGGGGACTCGAAACACACAAAAACATGTGGAAGAAGAATAAGCTTAGGAGAACAATAGGGAAAATATTACTAAGTGTAGAATGTACAAATATACGTAGTACTTTTGGGTTATGGGGGTATAACCCAAATTTTACTACTTATATTTACTAACCAAATATACTAGCAAGTCCCCATGGGAGTGATATAGTGAACTAGGGGCTAAAACTCATGTATAAAGAACTATCAATCAATGTAGTCTAAGGTCAATCCACCAAAGGGAGTAATCCCAAAGCTTCGTAAAAATCTTTGAACTTCTCATGAAGAAGATCCCTTGTAAACAAGGGTTTGCTACATTATGATATGTGGGCAAATATGGCAAGTTGATCTACCACACAAAGAGCCTCTTCCATACATAATGATAGTGCATCTCAATGTGCTCAATATGAGAATTGAATATTTTGTTCCATGGAACTCATAATGTGCTATAACTTTGAATATATATGATGATTGTAGGGGTATAACCAACATCATAGTCACCCATAAGATTTCTAATCCGCACATTCATATTAGTAGCTATGAAACCTACCCTATACTCTACCTCACAACTTTAAGTGGTCATAATAGGCCTACCTATACTCTACCTCACAACTTTAAGTGGTCATAATAGGCCTACCCTATACTCTACCTCACAACTTTAAGTTTTCATAACAGGTTATTTCTTTCTTAGCAAAAATGATGCTAGATCTTGATATGCCTTTTTTGAGCATGAAACACTAGATTCTTGGAGATATCGAAGGTGGATTAAGTGTGAGTGTGCACGCACATAGATGAATCCTACAAAAAAAGCAATGTTAAATAATAAATGGCCAAGCCATATCGCTCTTCACAACTCGCAAAAACACGATGGTCAGGACTCGGCCGTGATGGATGAAAGTGTGATTATTTGTTGTTTCTTACTTACCCAATAGATAGGTTATGAGCCAAGCAAGAATACATATCCCGAAATGGAACATCTAGAATGTGGATCACTAACCCAATCTAAATATGTGTACTTGATGATATTGATGCCCACTCTATACTAAACACCATGATTTTGAGTGAGGAATAATACTATAATAACCTCAAAGCTTCCTACCAATGGACCTAACAAGGGTGATGGGAGAACTAACTTAGAACACCCATTGCATAGGAGATATTTGTCCTAGTGTTGGCTAGGTAAAGGAAAAAGTCAATCAAATATCGATAATCATGTAGACCAACTAATGGGGTAGTATCCTTGAGTATGAGCCTAGTGATGGGATCAAATGTAGAAGTTGAAATAAAAATTTCCATGTTATACTTGGAAACTAAATCAAAACAATATTTTCTTTGTCAAAGAATTATACCTTCATGTAGTTTCCATACCTCCATGCTTAAGAAGTAATGTACCAGACCAAGATCCATCATAAAATACTCTTGAAAAATTTGTGACATAAGAAGTCATATAAATTTAGAGTAGATCTAGTAAAACTGAGATCATCTACGTATAGTGTGAGGATATCAATGGTTGAATCCTTTTGATACACACACACACACGCACACACACACACACACACAGATATATATATATATATATATATATATATATATATATATATATATATATATATATATATATACAGATATATATATATATATATATATATATATATATATATATATATATATATATATATATATATATATATATATATATATATATATATATATATATATATATATATATATATATCCATGTGAAAGGCCAAATGGCCACCGAACACTTCTTTGTATATGTTCTTTAATAAAACATATAGTGGCCTGGTCAGTCACAGACTGTAGGTTCGACCGCATTTGTAAGACCTAAGAAGTCTGTCTTCGTGATCCCTGTGTACTGTGTTTTTTGCGTATTCTACAGCCTCTGTGCGGAGTACTGTGTGCGGCCCCAGGTGCTCGGTTTTCTACTCCAAGCATATCGTCGTGGAGCTCTCAAGAAGGAGAGCGCACTGTGATGCATGGCCATCGAATCAGTTCACTGGTATGAGAGCAGTTCGACTAAGGCGGCGACCAAGGCATAGACCTTGGCATACCTTGTCATCCGAGTCACCAAAATCACCGTTGGCGCCGTTGGCTGCGCGCGAGGGAGGACCTCAATGATCAAGGAATATAGAGGTTCTCGGTACTTCCCGGGAGGTCACCCATCCCAGTACTGTTCCCCCCAGAGCTCGCTTAACCGTGGCAATCTCTTGCCACTAAGCTACACTCTTGTGGTGTTTGAAGAAGGGGAAAGACTAAGGTTGACATTACCTTGAACAAGTTTTAGTCCCTCAAAGCTTCATTTTTGCTTTCAAAGCCTATTTCTGAAGCAATTTTGGGGTGTTTTTGGAGCCGTTTTGGAGTACTTTCACACATAGTTCTCTTTGCACAGGTCCAAGAACATCAAGAAGAGTGTTCCTTGTACTTCTCAAAAAATAATTATCAACCTTTGGGGCTGTATTTTCAGCCACACTCGTAAAACTACAGGTTTCTCAAGGGGTTTTCAGTTTTGGTGGGAGCAGTCGCTGCAAATTTATGCAGGTTTTTAAAGGCTAAAACATCAGAGTTGACAGACACTTGCAGGTGTTATTGGCTAGTTTTTGGGCTGTGTATTCAGCCTTTTAGTGTCATTTTACTGCATATATTGAGCACATACACACCATGTATGCTTCTATGGATACCGCTTATGTACATCCATGTGGTCATTGATATAGCGGTTACGTTCTTTGCACAAAGCCTTTTACGTTTGATAAAGAGGGTCGTGGTGAGGTTTTCTTAACTAGGAGACACCCAAATGTCGGGATCTCTTCAGTGATGCAGGTGGAAGACTTTCCCAGCCTCACCATAGGAGATGTATGATAGTTGTTCATAGGTGCTCGATAAGCCTAGTTGGCTTCTATTGGGTAACTGATTATATGCAGTGGAATCAGTGATTCACTATGCAGGTAGACATGTCAGTACTTGTAGTTTTATGATACTTTGACACTGGTCATATGCTCATTTTCCAAAGGATACTTTGGCAAAATTTTTCCAGATTTCTGGTTTAGTCAACTATACAGTGGTCGATTTACTCCTTGATACACTTATTTGTTGGTGTTTGGACTCTTCTAGCTCCATTATCATTCTATTTAGTTCTCTACGATCATGGCATCAGAGATCTCAGGCACATCCGGTGGATCAGGGTCTAGTGCTAGTGTTCCAAGGAGGAGCTATAACTTGCAGGGCAAAGACCATTTTGAGATCCGAAAATTTGATGGCACAAACTTTGCTCTATGGAAGAATCAGATTAAAGATGTGCTGATTCAAAGGAGGCAATCGAAGCGAGTAAATGGGATTTCAAAGAAGCCTACTGACATGGATGAAGATTAATGGGATGAGTTAGATGAAATGGCCAGGTCTACCATTCGCTTGCACCTGGTAGATAATTTTTACTTTACAGTATTAGACTGTGAAAGTGCAGAGGAGCTTTGGAAGAAGTTATGCAATACATATGAAAAAGAGACGGCATCAAATAAAGTGTATCTGATGAGAAGATTATATGACCTTCGTATAAAGGACATAGATAGTGTTGCTGCTCATCTAAATGAGTTTGATGCTATATTCTCCCAGTTACAGGCTCAGAAAATGGATATGGATAATGAAATGAAAGCAGTATTGCTGTTATGCACCCTGCCATCATCATGGGATACGTTTTGCACAGCTATTAGCAACAGTGCACCTGGTGGTAAACTCGTCTATGATGACATATGTGGAGCACTCTTGAGTGAGGAGATTCATAGAAAATTTATGGTTGCCACTCAGAGTGGAGATGCATATAATGTTCGTGATTCTTACCAAGGAAAGAATCAACAACATGGCAGGAGCAAGAACAAGGAAAAGAATGGTCAACGGAATAAGAGTAGAAGTAAATCAAGGAAGAGGGATATTGAATGCCATTATTGTCATAAGAAAGGACACATGAAGAAAGACTGTTATGCATTAAAGAATGCTAAAGGTAAAGGACAGAATGTTGATGGGCATGTTAAACAGTTACCTGCACCATCTACTTCGACTGTGAAGATGAAGAAATTAATGCTATTTCTGATGATGCTGATGTGTTGACACTTGATAGTATTGTGCCATCTGAGGCACTTATGGCTGATTCTCTTTCCCACACCTGGCTGCTAGATTCTGGTGCTTCTTTCCATGTGACACCACATAGAGAATGGTTCTCTAATTATGCAGCAAAGTCTCTTGTTACCGTGAGACTTGGTGACTCTTACCAGTGTGATGTTGTGGGGATTGGAGATGTGGTTGTGTAGTTCATTGATGGCTCAAAATTTACTATGCATAATGTATGCCATGTACCTCAGTTATCACACAGTTTGATGTCAGTTGGTCAACTTGATGACCTTGGTTACAAGGTGGTCTTCTATGCTCAATCCTTTCGTATATCAAAGGGCAATATGGTTATTGCAAAAGGAAGCAAAGTTGGCTCACTTTATCCTTTATTTGTATCACAGAAAGAACACTTGTTAGCTGTTACTGAATAGCCTATGGCTTGTATTTGGCATGGTCGTTTGAGCCATATATCTCGTAATGGAATGGAAAATCTTTCTGGTTCTGGCTACTTACCTGTGTTATCTTTCTCTGATTTTTCATTTTGTGAGCATTGTCAATATGGAAAGCAAACCAGAAATGTGCATAGAACGCACATTGACTCTTCAATTCAGCCTTTAGATCTCGTTCATACAGATGTGTGTGGTCCTATGCCCACTAGGTCCTTAGGTGGTTCTCTTTACTTTGTCACTTTCATAGATGATGCTACTAGAAAAGTCTGGGTATATCCTATCAAATCAAAGGATGATGTATTCCCTACTTTCAGAAAATGGCTTGCTTCAGTTGAGACTGAAAAAGGAACTAAGCTTAAGGCTTTACATTCAGATAATGTGGGTGAGTATACTTCACATGAATTCAGCCTTTTCTGTCAGTCTAGAGGGAGTCGTAGAGAGTTTACAGCTCCTTATACCCCAGTACAGAATGGTGTAGCTGAGAGGATGAATAGAACTATTCAAGATAGATTAGTCTCTATGTTGCATCATGCAAACCTCTCACAAGGTTTTTGGGCAGAAGCAGTATTGACTGCTGTTCATGTGATTAACCTTTCACCTAGTACTGCAAAAGGTCTGAAAGTGGCACAAGAGTTATGGACAGGGAAACCACCATATTATGATCATCTTCGAGTTTTCGGGTGTGAAGCATATGCTCATATACCCAAGAATCTTAGACAAAAGTTGGACCATAAGTCAAAGAAATGCATTTTTCTTAGATATGGTCGAGAAGGACAATTTGGATATCGCTTATGGGATCCTGAAACACGGTCAGTGATCAGAAGTAGTGATGTCATTTTTAATGAGTCTAAGATGCATAAACAGCCCATTAAGGAGGTTGAAGTGAGAAGAGTGGTGTTTGAGGATACTAGTCCTCCGGTTAGCATGCATAAAAATGCTGCACATAGGGATGTTCAAGAGAATGTCCATTCAGATCAGTCTGCACATGTTCCTGTTCAGCAACCATTGAGACATTCTGCACGTGTCTCATATCCACCTGATAGATATGTTCCAGGTTTAGATTTTGTTATGCTAACAGATGCGGGTGAGCCTTCTTGCTACAAAGAGGCTATGCAGACAGAGGATCATGTCAAGTGGGAGCGTGCCATGAAGAGTGAGTTGGATTCTATTCACAAGAATGGTACTTGGGACTTAGTACCTTTTCCAAAGGGCAGGAAAGCTTTACCATGTAAATGGGTATATAAGCTGAAATTCACATCAGATAGTGCTTCTCCAAAATATAAAGCATGACTTGTTGCAAAGGGTTTTAAGCAACAACATGGTGTTGATTTTGAGGAAATCTTCTCTCTAGTGGTCAAGATGACTACTTTGCGCATGTTGCTTGGATTCGTTGCAATGGAGGACTTAGAGCTAGTCCAAATGGATGTGAAAACAGCTTTCTTGCATGGAGATCTTACAGACGAGATCTATATGGAACAACCAGAGGGTTATGTAGTTCCTGGCAAGGAAAGTCTAGTTTGTAAGCTCAAAAAGAGCTTGTATGGACTTAAAGAGTCTCCTAGACAATGGTACCAAAAGGTTGATGCTTTTATGAAGTCCCAAGGCTATTCTCGGAGCAATGAGGATCATTGTCTCTACACAAAGAGATGTTCTGATGGCAGCTTGATATGCTTGATACTTTACATCGATGATATGTTGATTGCTGGGAAGTCCTCTTATGATTTGTCGCTTCTCAAAAAGAAGTTGAGTCAGACATTTGATATGAAGGATTTGGGGGATGCCAAACATATTCTTGGAATGTGCATTACTCGTGATAGGAGTAAAAGATGCATATACTTGTCTCAAAGTGAGTACATATCCAAAGTACTTCACCGATTCAATATGCAGGGTAGAAAGGGATTGAGTACACCTTTACCCACATATGTGAAATTGAGCAAGGATGACTGCCCCAAATCAGATGAGGAAAAGGAATTCATGACCAAAATTCCCTATCAGTCTGCTGTTGGTAGTCTCATGTATGCTATGGTAGCTACGAGACCAAACATTGCATTTGCAGTGGGAGTTGTGAGCAGATATATGTCTAATCCTGGCAAGAAACATTGGGAAGTGGTCAAAATGATTTTGAGATATCTGAGTGGCACTAAGGACAAGTGTCTATGCTTAGGTAGAGGGAAAGCATCCATTATTGGTTACACAGATTCTGACTATGCTGGTTGTGTAGACAATCGTAAGTCTACATCAAGGTACATTTTTCATTTTGCTGGAGGTGCTATCTCTTGGAGATCTCGTCTTCAAGAATGTACAACTGTTTCCACCACAGAAGCAGAGTATGTTGCAGCAAGTGAGGCATGTAAGGAAGCATTGTGGCTTTCTCGTCTTGCTTGTGATATGGGTTTACCTCAGCATGTACCTCACTTGCTCAGTGATAGTCAGAGTGCCATTGCTTTGGCTAAGAATCCGGTCTATCATGCAAAGACCAAGCACATTGAGGTGAGGTATCACTTCATTAGAGATTGCTTAGCCACTGAGAGCATTATTCTTGAGAAGGTTCACACTCGAGATAATGTTGTAGATGCTTTGACTAAAGCTCTACCACAGGATAGCTTTCGATACTGTTGTCACTTGATGGGGGTTACTTGATTCTTGATCTTACGCAGTCACTTGTATACTGTGTAACATGCCCATCAGGTGGGAGGTATAGTTTGTATACTTACACTCAGGTATTCTTTATCATCCTTTATTTTTTCTCCCATAGTTACTCTGGCCATATTGGCCTTTAGTGGGGAGATTGTTATCGTTAGTGTCCATGTGAAAGGCCAAATGGCCACCGGACACTTCTTTGTATATGTTCTTTAATAAAACATATAGTGGCATGGTCAGTCACAGACTGTAGGTTCGACCGCATTTGTAAGACCTAAGAAGTATGTCTTCGTGCTCCCTGTGTACTGTGTTTTCTGCGTATTCTACAGCCTCTGTGCGGAGTACTGTGTGCGGCCCCAGGTGCTCGGTTTTCTACTCCGAGCATATCGTCGTGGAGCTCTCAAGAAGGAGAGCGCACTGTGGTGCATCACCATTGAATCACTTCACTTGCTTCACACCATTGAGTACTTTTTTAAGCAAATACACTTATCTTTTTTGCCTTTGGTTTGGATGCCTTCATATTGCTCAAGGTACACTCACTACAAGAAGGGACCCTTTCTAGTAGCTAATTGCATGACATAATTTCATGGCTAAGTGGTTGCACATTTTGTCATATAACTCTCATGCACGAATCATCATTTAAACAAGGATTCTTTTGGGCATCCATAACAAAGTTAGTATCAAAGTTCAAAATGCATCACAAATGCAGCACCATCACTTATGCAATGTGAAAAAAGCATTGCACATGCGACAATGTCACATAAGCGATGGTAGTTTATGCGACCATTTTGCCATCACTTATGCAAAACTAATATTGATTGCATCTATAGTCATTTAAAAGATGTTATTGAGTCACTAAGGTGATGCTCATTTTCATGAAAACAAAAAAAAAGGAAATTACATCGATCATCAATCGTCATTCAAGGTGCATCTAATGGAACAGAGAACAAATGCTCATATCTATGTTGTGCAAATGATCTCTCTCAATCCTCATACGTATGTTGTCCAAATGATCTCTCTGTGTCTTTCTCTCTCTCTCTCTCTCCCTCTCTCCCTCTCTCTCTCTCTCTCTCTCTCTCTCTCTCTCTCTCTCTCTCTCTCTCTCTCTCTCTCTCTCTCTCTCTCTCTCTCTCTCTCTCTCTCTCTCTCTCTCTCTCTCTCTCTCTCTCTCTCTCTCTCTCTCTCTCTCTCTCTCTCTCTCTCTCTCTCTCTCTCTCTCTCTCTCTCTCTCTCTCTCTCTCTCTCTCTCTCTCTCTCTCTCTCTCTCTCCCCCCCTCCCTCCCTCCCTCCCTCCCTCCCTCCCTCCCTCCCCCCCCCCCCCTCTCTCTCTCTCTCTCTCTCTCTCTCTCTCTCTCTCTCTCTCTCTCTCTCTCTCTCTATCTATCTATCTATCTCCCCCTCCCTCCCTGCCCCCCCTCTCTCTGTTGCTCTATTTCAGCTTATTGAAGAAGTTCACCAAGTGAGGTATATAGCTAACTATTCTTAATACAATTTTTATTGTTTTTGACAATTTAAATTATTTTTTCTCATAAATAAACATATGCATGCATACATATAATACATACGTAAGTTATATACATACATATACACATACACATATACACACACTCAGACACACACCCATAGACACACATACACACACAAGCACACACAAACACAAATACATGAAGACACACACACACACATAGCACATACATACATCAACTAATATACATACATACATAAATTAATACACATAACACATACACAAATACACATATACATACATAAGTTAATATACATACATACACATACATACACATACACACACATACACGCAGAGAGAAACACATACACACATACATGCAAATGCACACACATACATACACATATACTTACACATAAACTTACATACATAACAAACACATACACATACATAACACATATACACACATACACACAATACAAACACACACATACACACACAAATAGCATACACACAATACAAACACACACATACATACACAAATAGCACACACATACATGCACATACAAACACACATACACATACACACATATATACACACACACATAGACACATACATCCATACACACATATGTACACACACACATACATGCACATACACACACATACAACAACATGCACACAAATAAAGATACTTACATAGATACACATACACACACATGATGGTACAAATACACATACATATACACATGCACAAACATATTTACATACACGTGCATGCACATTAACATGTACATATACAAAAATATACATACATACCTACATACATACACACACACACATAAACACACACACAATACAAACACATGCATACACACATACACACACATATACATGTACATACACACACACATACACATACACATAGACACACATATATACACACACATACATAGAGACACATCCATACAAACATATGCACACATACGCACACATACATACACACACATATGCATAGACACATACACATACACATACATAGACACACACACATAGAGATACCTATATAGATACATATACACATATATAGTTAGATAGATACACATACACATACATATGCACATGCACATGCATATGTACATATACACAAATATACATACATACCTATAGATGTACACACCTACATACATACATACACACATACATATATACATATGTACATACATACACACATACATATATACATATGTACATACATACAAACTTATACATGCAACATATATAAATACATACATACATGTGCACATACATAAAAAATCATACACATACATACATACTTACAAATATGTATGTACACACATGCATACATATGGTAATAAAAACTATCAATAAATTTAAATCATATATTTAACTTCAGTAAAATAAATTAATTTAATATACACTCTAAAATTATCAAAACTATGAACTCACACCATAATAGACACAATTAAAAATAGAACTGATATGAGAATACATACATACATACACACACACACACATATATATATATATATATATATATATATATATATATATATATATATATATATATATATATATATATATATATATATATATATATATATATATATATATATATATATATATATATATAATATACATATACATATACATATACATATACATATACATATACATATACATATACATATACATATACATGTACATATACATATACATATACATGTACATATACATATACATATACATGTACATGTACATATACATATACATATACATATACATATACATATACATGTACATATACATATAGATATACATATACATATACATATACATATACATATACATATACATATACATATACATGTACATGTACATATACATATACATATGCACACACACACACACACACACACATATATATATATATATATATATATATATATATATATATATATATATATATATATATATATATATATATATATATATGTGTGTGTGTGTGTGTGTGTGTGTGTGTGTGTGTGTGTGTTTTCAAACATTTGTCCATCACGATCATATTGGTCCATAGGGATCATTCCATGTGTGTGTGAGACAAGGGCCATTCATAGCCAAGGTCCCAAGCTCGAGGGATATCCTAAGGTATTTAGTAGTAATGGGAATAAGTGTTGCATGATGTACACATGGCGACACTAAACCATTCGAGATCATTTCTATTTTTAGAATACAAGAGGGTATATCTGGATGGTAGGAGAGTTACACACACATCATTCAAGTATTTCTTACACTTGGTATGAGAGCATAATATCTAAAAGTAGAGGAGCTTTTTGGGTTTTGCATGCATTTGTCACATTCTTTTTTTGTATGATAATCTTCAAGATCGCTCATCGTTGTCTTCAGAATGAGTTTTGAGGTACCCACGTCCATCGAGCACTATGGAGAAGGATGAGCAAAAGGTAGTCTTCTTGGAGGGTAGAGAGGCATCCATAGGATCGCCCCCTCACGATAGTGAGAGAGCTACCGATTCTCCAACCCTGCCCACATTCCTACCCGATGCTTCAGAAGGTCCACCTAGCACTGCCCCTCTGCAATTTAGAGATAGAGAGAGAGTGTGTGTGTGTGCATGCTCGCCTCTCTTCTTGTCTTGAGAGAAGTAGAAGATTGAAGTTCTATTTGAAGGCCTCCAATCCGCTTTTGATGTTGCATATGGGATTAATTGGTGGCTTGCACATGACTGAAACAAAAGAAGCATTTGATAGAGATCAAGTTTGATTCTTTGCATTAGGGGAAAAATGAACCCTGAATGGGCCTTTTAGATTAAGGAGTGATTAGTGATGGACCAATCAGAAGAGGGTGGTGGCCGCAGTCTATGCTGTATAAAATACTATGCTAAAGGGGGGAGAGGGGACATATATCTCCCTTATTTAATGAGCTGCCTCTAGAGAGAGAAGGAATCTCGTAACTCAGTTGGGCCCAAAAATTCAAAATTTCTAAAAAGTCAAAAAACTCATCATATCATCTGAAAATGGACCCCCCATTACATTTTAGGGTCAAAAGTACTCTTTTTGACCCCAAATTCAAAATCCGTGCATGTTTTGAGCTAAAAAAAATGGGTTTTTTTCAAAAATACTCAAAAAAGAGTTATTTCCCTCCTAAACCTCACATTTTCATACCCAGGTCCCAAAAAGTCATCTTTTTCCACTACTTTCACTCTGTAGCACACCATTGAAGCTCCTGTTTCTACACTCCAACCTACCTGCATCTCCTATCTCGAATTACTGTTGTAGCTTGAAGACCTTTAGCTTCAATGGAAACATCTAAAGCTTCTAGGCGACCAAAAGATGAAATCCTCACATTAAGATGTCACAATATCAAAGCCACATATGGACACTGGCTATCACATGAGTACTCCAAAGGTGCATGGGTGTACATGCAACCCTCTAGAGTTGCACCTCATCGAGTTAGAGATCATGGAAACTTAGATCTTCATTGGAAGGGAAACTTTCGGCTTTCTATAATCATACTCCTACATCCTAGGAGATATTCCATCAATCAAAGCTAACTTTTCCACGAGTTCTTTTTGGTAGGTGTTTACAAAGATTCCAAGTCAAATGTTTTACAAATGTGTTTACAAATGTGTTTACAAATGTGTTTACAAATGTGTTTACAAATGTGTCCACGAGTCCTTTTTGGTAGGTGTTTACAAATGTGACTTTTACAAAAGGATAAAGTGGTAATTAACCACTAGCATTGATATGCATCTTCATATGTGTATGAATTACAAGCCAAATGTGTAGGCTTGTGAATTGCACCAACAGCTCCCCCTCAAGCCAAACACTTTGGCTTGGTCTTCATCTTCAATCTTCATGTATATCCTACAACCCAATCATTGATTTGAACCTGCAAAGTTTGGTTCTATCCAAAGCTTTAGTTAACAAATCTGCACACTGCATGTTGGTTGCTACATAAGTTAGTTGAATGTCCTTTCTTAATAGCTTTTCTCTCACATAATGGTAATGGACCTCTATATGCTTGGTCCTAGCATGATAGATAGGATTACCTGCAAGGTGAAGTGATCTTGTATTATCTCCAAAGATCAATGGTGAGGTAGTATACAAACCCAATTCTGTAAACAGTAACTTGATACATATGGCTTCTTGGGTGGCATTAGCCAATCCTCTATACTTTGCCTCTGTAGAAGATAAAGCTATAGTAGGTTGCTTCTTTGAAGACCATGATATTGCTTTATCACCTACAAATGAAATGTATCCTGAAGTGCTTCTCCTATCATCCTTACATCCTGCCCAATCTATATCTGAATATATCTTAATGTCTAAGTCTGATGTGTAAGGAAAATACAAACCATGACGTTGAGTACCCTTGAGGTACTTTAGAATTCTTTTAGCAGCTTCTAAGTGAGGTACCCTTGGCTTGTGCATAAACTGACTTAGCACACTAACTCCATATGCAATATCTATCCTTGTCAAGGTAGCATAGTTCAAGCTTCCCACTATGCTTTGGTAACCTGTAATGTCATCAATTTCATCACCTTCATGGGCACTTAGTTTTAGATTTACCTCCATTGGAGTATTTGCAACTTTGGCATCCTGCAAACGAAACTTCTTCAACATATCCTGTATGTATTTTTTCTGCATAATATAAATTCCAGAGTTAGTATAAACTAACTCAAGTCCAAGAAAATACTTTAGTAAACCAAGATCACTGATCTTGAACTCCTTCGCCATCTAGTTCTTGATTTGTCTGAATCCATAGACATCATTACATGTAAGTATGATATCATTAACATATACATATAGGTATATTACCTCTGAATTACTTCTCTTGATGAATAGAGAAGTGTGTGCCTTGCTCATGACAAAACCTTGGTCTTGAAGGTATGTGGTCAACCTGTGATTCCATGCCCTAGGTGCCTGCTTCAATCCATAAAGAGCTTTATTCAATTTGCACACATATGTTACCTAGTTTGGATCTTCATAGCCAAGAGGTTGTGACATATATACCTCCTCTAAAATCCATCCATTCAAGAAAGCATTTTTTACATCCAATTGCTACATGTTCCAATTTTTTGATTCAACCACACTCACCAACACCCTAATGGTTGGCATCTTGGCCACAGGTGAGAATGTTTCTTCATAGTCAATGCCTTGGGTTTGTGCAAAACCCTTGGCCACCAATCTGGCTTTGTACCTGCTTATTGACCCATCAGAATTTCTTTTGATTTTATAGATCCATCTGGATCCAATTACCTTCATGGATTCTTTCTTTGGTACTAGTTCCCATGTGTCACTTTCTTTGAGTGCTTCAATCTCCTCATCCATAGCTTCTTTCCATTCTCTCTTGGTCTTCGCTTCTTCATATGATCCTGGTTCTTCAATTGACAAGTCTTTGGCAAGATAAACAGAGTGTTTAGTAACAAGAGAGGTGTCAAACCCATATCTGATAGGTTTTTTGCTCTCCCTTTGTGACCTTCTGATTGATTGATTTGAAGATTCAGGTATGTCTTCAAGTTTCTTCATCTTGAGTTTGTCTTTGGGCTTCCATGCCTTGAATTTTTCAAGATTGATAATGTCTTCATCATCTGAATTGGAGTCTTCATTCTGAGTAGGTTCCTCCTTAGCAAGACTTGGAAACTCCTCCTCCAAGTCATAGGGTAGTTTAAACTTCCTGCATTCATTCTCATACCAAGAATCATTTTCATCAAAGACAACATCTCTTCTAACCATGAATCCTTTATTTGAAGGGTTGTAGAACCTGTACCCCTTCTGATTTAGATCATATCCAGTAAAGATACACTTCTGAGCCTTAGGGTCTAGCTTACCTCTTATCTAAGAAGGAATGTGTACATATGTTACACATCCAAATATCCTGCAATGATCAAGTGAGGGTCTCATCCCATGCCATGCTTCATAAGGATTCATCCCATCAAGGGACTTAGATGCTAACCTGTTTATGAGGTAAGTGGCAGTAGAAACACTCTCTGCCCATAGGTAGTTAGGTAATTTCTTTGCATGTAACATTGAATTTCAACAACTATCCCACTCTGTTCAGGAGTATACCTTGTGGTGATTTCTCTCTTGATTCCTCTATCCTACAAGAAGGCTTCAAACTCATTTGAGAAGTACTCACCTCCTCCATCTGACCTTAGTTTCTTTAGATTCTTCCCTGTCTGATTCTCAACAAGTGCAACATACTTTTTAAAACAATTGAACACCATCTTTGTGCTTCATAAAGTACAATACAGTCCCTCTGCTATAATCATCAATAAAAGATACATAGTACCTTGATCCTGATATTGAGGGGTCTTTTCTTGGTCCCCATACATCTGTATGGACAAGCTCTAGGTAGTCCTCATGCATGTAGCCTTTCCTTCTAACCTATGAGACTTCCCAAACTGACAAGCACCACATTTATATATCATGTGTTGTTTGGAAACATTGGGTATTCCAATTACACATTGATCCCTGCATATCTGTTTCATGATTCTTTCTCCTACATGCCCTAATCTTTTATGCCAAATCTCAAGCTCTGAAAGTGTTTGATCTTTATAATTGTAGAGTGCAATGTTCTTTGTGTCTTCTAGCTCAAAAGTAAAAAGTCTACCTGTCTTCTCCTTTAGCAATTCTCTTGAACCCCTTCTTGGGATCCTCCACAAATGCTCCAAATTGGTTGAATCTAACCTGCAAGCCTTTTTCCACAATCTGTCCAACACTCATCAAGTTTTTTGTAATTGTTGGTACATAGAGTACCCTACTCAATAAGTTTTGATTTCCATCACAAGTCTTAACATTTCCAACTTTAACTATAGAGTGCTTGGTGTCATCACCTGTTTGTACTTGATGCTTACCTCTTGGTTCTTCAAGATCAGAGAGTAGGGCTGCATTGCCAGCCACATGATTTGAGCATCTTGAGTCAACGTAGAAGAGATGTTCATCATTTGTACGTGGTTTTGAAGTCATGTTCATAATTAGAAGAGAATCATCTTGCTCTTCTGTATAGTTATTGTAGTCCTTTCTGGTTTTGAATCCTCCTTGGTAGTTGCCATTATCATTTTAGTTGTTATTGTAGTTGTTGTTGTATCCTTGATGATGGTTGAATCTGCCTCTTGACTGTGGGTATCCACCTCTTTGATATCCTCTTCCTCTTGGATTCTTGTAGTTCCTAAAACACTCATCTGTAGTATGATTTGATAAACCACAAATGTTGCATGGTGAGGAGTCATAAGGTCTCCCCCTACCTTGCTTACCTCCTCTGCCCCTTCCTCTTGATGATCTACCTCTCCCTGCATAGTTGGCTTGGGAGGTAGTGCCTTCATCCTCTCCTTTCTTGTTCTTGCCTTTATCTTTAGACTTAATTTTATCAGTGTATAGGGCAAAAGAGCTATTACCTTTGGATGAGTCTCCATTCTTGTTGAGCTTGGTTTTATGAGTGAATAATTGCCCCATGAGAGTGGTAAGATCTGGAATTTGCATGTCCATGTATAGGTCCATGGTAGTGGTGAAGCTTTCCCATTTGTCATCAACTTTAATCCCATTGATCACTTGCCTTACTATCTACTCTTCTTCAATCTCTTCTTCTATGCTTGCTAACTAATCTGCTACATCTTTAATCTTGGTCACATACTCTGAAATAGCCTGCTTAGGTTGCTTCCTTAGTGTGGTGAATTCAATCTACAATTGATTTTTTATGGCCCACATGTTCTTCCTTTGTTGGTAGTCCTCTGGTATTGAATAAGGGCAATTCATCATCTCCTGAGATGTATCCATAAAGACTCCTTCCTTGTAGGTATGTCTTCATTTTTAGAGACCATGTCTAATAGTTGTTCCTGTCCAATTTATCAATAAATTAAGGAAAACCATCTCCCATTTTACCTTAACTTGCTCTGATACCACTGTTGGGAATGATGGATGGACACTTCAAGAAAGTGAGTAGGTACTACCAAATCCTGCTTTGTACCAGCCCTTTGATGCTTCAGAGTTGATAAGTGGACCTTCTTAGCTATCCAATGACACCATAAAATGGCCTATGTACTTTGGAAATGATGTATGAAAAGAATGAATCAAAACAGATAACTTTGAACTTCAAGTCTTCAAGAAAACATTCTATTTTTTACTATACACCTGTTGTATCTTTTGCTCAGTATGATGATCATAGTAGGAATTGGAAAAATTCCTTTTAGAGGTATCTAGTTAGCTTAGCAAGCTAACTATTCCAATTGGAATGACTTAAAAAGATTATCTATGATCAGAGAAATCAAATTAGCAAGTAAACCTTTACCCGTGATATTTTAGGACTGTTATAGACTTCGACCAGTGATCACTTCGACGAACTTTTCACTGAAATGGCTGAATAGAAATCCTTCAATTTTTTATAACATGTAGAATACTTTGAGTTGGTTCCAACAAGCTATAGATCTTTGAATTTCGTGGAGAAATGAGTGAGATATGATCTCCACAAGTTGATAGACTTTCAGACACTATGACAGAGAATGCAGAAATGACCAAATGTAGATATATGTATTAATGAAC